>DWKW01000541.1:0-16076 GCA_018250115.1 Doberes anticus
CTATGGATCCAGCGGATGATCGCGATAAACAAGAGTGTGGGAATCGGGTGAACGGCAAGAGATGGGAAATAGGAGTATTCATAGTAGTAGAAATTTAAAATTTGATTGATTTATTTTGCAAATAATCACTCTATTCTAATTAGAAAATTTAAATAAATTTCTTAATACATTTTAAATTAAACGAACGCATGAACGACATTTACGGCAATATGCTTCGTGCGATGTCACTTCCCGACCGAGTGAAATAAAAAGAAACGGAAGCCATGCAGATGAATACGAAGTGGAAGGGAGCGAGGGAACGCGACTGACAGGTGACGGCGACGGGGTCTGTGTCGAGCAGCACGTAGCGGTGGGCGCCGTCCACGCGCGCCACCTCGAGCAGGCGCTGGCGCGGGTCGGCCCAGTACAGGTTGCGCGCGCGCCAGTCCACGGCCAGCGCGCTGGGCGCGTCGGCCGCCGCCGCCGCCACGCGCGCCCGCCCCGCGCCGCCGCGCCGCGCGCGCCACGCGCCGCCGCCCTCCGGGTCCGCCCAGTACACCCACTCGCCCTCTGCGGATACATACGACACGTCGATTGATTAGTCGTACGAGTATTCATGTACGCTGATTTGTTTAAGATGACCCGTTTTATGCTTATCAATAGCGAAATGGATACGGTTACGGGTAGAAAAAAAAATCTTTACGGCTCGTAGAACGTTTATATGTCATAGTATAAAAGAAAAGCGGTACGATAGATTATAACAGCGTATGATCATTTAAAATATAAGTCTTTAGTTTTTATTTACAAACATCAAATGACTCTTTACTTAATACGTAATTCTTTACTTGTTTCGGTAGTACAATAGTAGTTATTGTTTTTTTTTCATAATTTGTTCTAGTCATTAGTAGTAGTCAAAGAATTAATAGTATTAATTTGAGTCATAACTTACCGACTTGGTAATCGATGGAACTAGCCATGGAGAGCTGCGGGATGGGCGGCAGTGCCCCGTAGCGGTCTGCCGCGCCGCCGCCGCTAGCGTTGAGCGCAATGCCGCGCAGCTCCCAGCTCAGCGAGTATATCAACACCTCGTCTATGGCTAAATATAAAAATATGAAGGTTAAATATAACTGACGTATCAATAATTTTCAATTACATTCATTGTGTGGATGGTAAAAAAAAACATAAATTAAGTATATCGTATTAGTGTTATCTCGTTTCTCGTTTCATATATTTTAACGTGTGAGCTCAGCAAAAAGTTTTGATGAAATTTAAATATCAAAGTGAACGATAACCTAGTGGTTAAGCATCTCAACCCCGCTACGTTGAGTTGAGGTTCAGATCCCGGCACCTCTATTTCTCGAAAAAAAATTTCAAAGTTTTCGAAATTATGTGCTCATTATTAATTAATTATCACTCGCTTTAACGGTGAAGGAAAACGTCGTGAGGAAAGCTGCATGCCTGAGAGTTATCCATAACGTTCTCAAAGGCATGTGAAGTCTGCCGATCCGCACTCGGCCAGCGTGGTATACTATGGCCTATACTCTCTCAGCTCTGAGAGAAGAGCCGTACGTAGAAGGGTCGATGATGATGATTAAATTTCAAATAAGAACGAACAAAGGAACAAGAGGAAAGTTGTATTATGACGTCACCATAATTTTAATATGGTAAATAGACTAAGCGATTTGTTAGAAATTGTAATTTGTAAGAAAGTACGTACTGATATCGTATCTTTGGGATTAAAAAATATACTTTTTAATTGTAACGTAAAATAGGGGATTAAGGAACAAATCTATTGTTCGTTCATTCCTTAGTATATTTGAACCGGTGTCCAATCCGTGTTGTCAGTGGACAGAACGGAGTGTGTGTGTGTGTGTGTATGTACGCACGGTCGCAGCGCGCGCCGCGCTGGCGGTACCCCTGCGCGCAGCGGCACGCGCTCTGCGTGTCGGACAGCGGCACGCACAGCTGCTGGCACGCCTCGCGCCGCAGCGCGCACGCGCCGCCGCCGCCGCCCTGCGCCGCCGCGTCGTACACCACCATCGACAGCACGCCCTCTGACACACACGACACTTTATACGTTGTACACGATACCTACACACGAACACTACCTTATTATTTTATATTATCTTTCTCTTATCGTTCCCTTTCGCCTACGAATGGATAAAGTTAAATATACTGGCGAAATAAGGGAAGTTAGATATCGAATGGCACGAAAACAGAAAACCAAATCAGGAATGTACCGGTGTTGTTCCGGAGCAGGCGCGGCCGCGAGCAGTCGTCCTTGCGGCAGGCGCGCAGCGAGCCGTCGCCGTCCGCCCACAGCAGCTCGCGCGCCGCCACGCCCAGCGCCGCCGGCCGCGCGCCGCCGCCCAGCGGCAGCTGCGCATCACTCCGTTACATTAACGAGACACTGATGCACTCAATTCTATCGATAACTTATTTAACGAATTAATCGTTCCGTCGGTGTCACAAGTTACTGACTGCGTCCGACTGACGAGTTATTGCTTATCCGGACGTTCCTCAATTGCAATTTATTTTTATCATATCAAAAACTTAATTGTAAAAATAAATATGATGAAAACGGTGCCTTACCGTGGTGTATTTGCCGGTATTGATGTCCAGGTACTGTATAGTGAAGGAGGCCGCGTTTACCCAGTACAGTCGGTCGCTTAACGTGTCGACGCACATACCTATGTGTAAGAAAATATATTTTCAGATTTGATTTACACGTTGCTATGGTGGCCTTGGGGTAGAAATAGCGCTCTAACATCAAAATAAAATTAAATGTTGATAAATGTTGTCACATTAAATTCCTTAAAATGAAGGGACCCGTAGAAGACATATACGTTTTAAAGAATATTCATATAGATGATATATGACATTAGACTTATATTTGATAGTAATTTAAAATTCAGAGCCCACATGAACAGAATAGTTAAAAATAGCATCTCGTTTATCTGAGTTTGTGTCTAGAAACATTTTTAAAAGATCTGGATGTCATGCCAGACTTATATCAGTTATAAGTTAGTTATAAACAATAACTGTAAAAAAACATTGTTAACAACGTAGGAAAGACTTTTATAATCTCAAACCTTTAACGTTTAATACTATTCATGGTTTGATGTTTGTCGTGGCTTTTCGGAAGAAACAGATATTGTGATTCCACGTTTTGACAGTAATGCAGCCTTAAAGTAACAGCCTTAATGTAAGTTTGTATTTTTCTTCTTTGTTTAGAGCTTACATGTGTTCATTGAATCTAGAATGGGTATGATGGTTTTTCCTTTTAAAAAATATATAAAAATAAAACTACATAACGATATGTGAATAATTACATCTGTATGCAGTAAGTCTATGTTTTTAACACAACCTCATGACTTACGTCTATAACAATATTCTATCAGGACAAACCATTTATTGTATGATTGTGTGAGGATTACGAATAAATTTTGTGAGAAACAGTAAGAAATAATCAAAAGTATGAATCTAATTTGATTTTATCTTTCGGTGTTATTTCTTTACTGATTTTTTATTAATTCATTTTGAAATCTTTTCCTTCAATCCAGAGATTCGAGTGTATCTTCGTTATCGCGGTAAGAGGGAGGGGTAACAGAAAGAAATAAAAGCATCGAGCTCCAGTATAAAGGAATACCCGCGACGCCGCCCAGCAGCGGGTCGGCCGCGGCGTCCAGCAGGTCCCGCGCGCCGCCGCCGTCGCCGCGCGCCGCCTGCAGCCGCTCCCCGCGCGCGCCGCGCAGCGCCCAGTACAGCCGGCCCCTGCCACACGCATCGCATCACTTCTGCTCTTTGTGAGAATTTCATGTTCTCTCATCGAGTACGAGGCCCGAATACTAGCAGCGAAACAATATATTTTAAAAATCTATAAAACGTATTCGTTCGCTTAAATAAATAAAAAATACAAAACGAGTGTGGACTGTCACTAATAATTCGGACACTAATCGTACTAGTGATAACTGATATCCGTTAGGGACCGAATCGAGTGAAAATGAACACTCGTCGGTATCTACGAACGGGATCAAAACAAGTTTTGCGTTTTATAACGATTAAAACAAAACGAGTAACGTAGATGATCATAGGGAGAAATAATAATTATATTATGATAGAGAGTAAACGGTCGCAGAACGCGGAGAACACGTTACTTGAGCGGGTGCGTGGCGAGCGCGGTGATGTTCCCGTCGGGCGGCACGAGCAGCAGCGTGGTGTAGTCGCCGTGCAGCCCCGTGGCGACCAGCGCGCCGGCCGCGCTGTAGTACAGCACGCGCGCCGCCCAGTCCAGCGCCAGCGCGCGCGGCCGCACGCAGCCGCTGTCGGCCACGCCCGTCACCGCGCCGCCGCGCACGTCCGTGCGCTTTATGTCGTTCGTCTAAACATACACCTTATTTTCAACAACTACCGACACATCGCCTAATCCGTATTAAGTAATCGGATACGAGTTATAATCATGGGTAGAATACACAAAGTCGGATTGAGTTCTTAAAATTTATAATTTTTGAAATTTTACGAAATCTGCTTGCTAGGAATAATTTGCATTCCTTACAATGTAATTTAACACAAATATGAAAAGAAATACTTACCTCAGTGTCGACCCAGAAGATGGTGTACTCGGCGGCCAGGAATTGCACGGAGGAGGGCATGGTGAGCAGCGGGCCCGACACCGTGGGGATGATGTGTACCTGCGGCTCGTCCATGTCCAGCCCGCGGATCTCACCTGCGCGACTCACTAAGAGAATCTTCTCGTGCACTGTACAGGTACATTTTCGTGGATTAATGGTTAGGCAATTGTTTGTTTTTTAACACAACAACAGTACGGTTTTGTTGACTTTTTGTCATAAATAAGATAAAAGATTTTTGTCATGAATAGTTCCTGATAAGAATGTTTATGTCAAAGGATTAGCAAAGTAACACACAGTTCACCAGATGTTAAGTATATACTACAACCTATAAACATCCTCATCGACACCAAGTGGATTGGAACTCGTAGATGGGTCGATCGTCCAGAACATATAATGTTTCATAAATTAGTAGTTTCTGTCTATCACCAATCGCTGTTCAGACTGTAACTAGGCAAAGATCGGTAAAGTGAAATGAGATGAGGCGAGGTGAGGAGGGGTGGCAAGGCGGACGGACCCTCGCACGTGACGTTATCCGCGGCGAGGCGCATGATGTGCGGGCAGGCGCATACGCGCGCGTCGGCCGCGTCGATGAGGCACAGGTGCGAGCAGTTGCCGTTGTGATCGCCGCACGGGTTGTGCGCGCTGGCCGGCTGCCGGCTCGGGTGGATCACCTGAAACGATGCGACCGATTTGGACGTTCATTCGCTCTTCATGCACGACCCTGGACGATATTTCAGAATTTAACTAACTACCAAAATAATCCCAAATGTGAAGTTTGCCTTGTTAAGTTTTAACAATTAAGTTAAAACAAAAATTGAAAAGATTAAGAAATAAAGATACAATTATAAGTTAATATAATAATAATGACCTAATAATATAATGCTTATATTTATATATACATACATAAATATATATAATCACGGATTGAATTTGAATTGAATAAAATAGATTCATATTTCACTAAACAATATTACGTTTTAATATTTCCAATTTCATCTATCTACCTATTACAAAATTCCAATAGAGTGCAGATGATAAGACATGAATTTACCCTGTAGGTCACAACGAAGATACTGAATTGACTTTGATTTTGCTTTATGCCTCAGCATAGTCTACCTTGATATCGAAAGGTTGTGTCAGCGTCCGCTGCACGACGGCGACGTCGCTGCCGTTCCACTTATTGGCGCGCACGACGCTGTTGCTGCGCCAGTCCGTCCAGTACACGTGGCCCTCGAACACGGTCAGCGCGAACGGATGCGACAGCGCCGCGTGCCCGCGCAGCACCTCGTGGTATCCGTCGCCGTCGTACGTCGTCGTGTGGATCGAGTCCGACCTGCGCATAGCGTCACGGCCGTCAAATAGTCTATTCACTAAGTAAACATCGAAGCCAGTTCACAATTTTGTATAATTTCCCCCATAAGATTAGCTCGAACGACATTTTTACCTTTCGTCAAGTGTATTATACTTATGATGAAAAAATATTAGCAATATTTCGTTTCGTTTTATTTCATTGCATTATGTGTGATCTGGTTTATCTCAGTTAATAAGTCCTCTCGTGGGGTGCCGAATATCCTGACTATCCGGGTACAAACCTGGCGTCGATCCAGTAGAGGCGGCGCGCCAGGTGGTCGAGCGCGATGCCGTTGGGCCAGGCGCCGTCGGTGAGCGCGTCGACGCGCACGACGCAGGCGCGGCGCCGGCCGGCCAGCGACGCGCGCTCGATGCGCGGCGCCGCCTGCTCCCAGTCGCTCCAGAACAGGTACCCTGCCGCACATCGCTAACTGTATCTCGAGTTCGACTCGAACTGCGCGCTAAACTAAGACCTTCATCCTTCTTCTCTCTAAGTGAAGACCCGTGCCTAATAGTGGATTCATGACGATGAAGTACTTCTAAATTATGAAAATCACAAATTAATGGATTTAAAAAAAACATGTTTTAGAGTCAGAAAACACTTTCCCTACCGCACAAATAAACCTAATTCAACAATAACATCTTCAATAATCTTTTAAATCTACTAGTTAAATAGTAGTATTGATAAATATACAAAATCTGAGAAGCAGATCATTAAATAAATTATTTTGTATCTAATAGCTGTAATAAGATAAACTCACCCATTCGCGGGTCCACGGCAATTGCTCTGGGACTGTCCATGTCCCCGGCGATTAATGTCCGTCGATATTGTCCGTCTAAACGTGCTACCTAACGAAATATTCACTATGTTAATATAACACAAAAACGTTTAATTGAAGTACGTATAAAATGATAAACACACCTCTATCTGGTGCAAGCTGCTCTCGACCCAGTAAAGGTTCTCGCCGACCCAGTCCACCGCCAAGCCCTCGGCCGTCGACAAGCCTTGCTGCACTACCACTTCTATTCCGCTCAACGCTACAATGTTAAAACATGTTTTTGGAATAGTCTGTTTTTATAGTCTGCGCTCATAAAACAAATCCTATATTGAAAAGGTGATATTTATACTGTTCAAACATTAACATTGTCTCTTTTCGTTTGCCTGGCCATAATCGAATAATGGAATGAGTCCAAAAAGACCAAATCATCACCCAAATAAACTTAATTTTTCAGAAATTTGAACCGTCTGTGTGCGCTGAATCTAGCGGTTTCTCAATATCCCTAATAATTGTATGGATACAATAACATACAAATAATAATTTCTAAAAAAAAAATATGAAAACTCTCATTTCCATAGTTTCTTTTTTTTTGGCATAACTACTCACGAACTGTGACCGAAAGTCGGTGGAAAGGAAATAATGGAGTCAAGCGAGGCGAAAGGACTGACTAGTGCCGACGAGCGTGCCGCGGTAGATGTTGTCGTCCACCACGTCGGTCCAGTACAGCGACACGCGGCCGGCGCGGTCGCGGCGCCAGTCCAGCGCGATGGTGTTCTTGAGCGACGACACGAGCGCGCGCGACGCCAGCGACGGCAGCTCCACGCCGCGCACCTCGTGCCGGTTGCTGAACACCAGCAGCGGCGTCACGTTCTCTGCGCGAGCACAATCAAAATCAAAATGTATGAGTCGATACATTTTTGAATGGAATTATAATATAGATACACATTTAAACAGAATGATTTATTGAAAAAAAACTTGCCTGTGCTTTTACAAGTGAACCCGTCGTCTGCGAGTCGATAATTCTCATAGCAGGTACATTTATATCGGTTCTTCTGGGGCTGGCATGTCTAAGAGATACAGGAAAACTTTCACTTAGTTCGCTAAAATTTATAGAGTTGTAAAAATCATCTCGACCAAATCAAATATGATAAAAAAGTAAACCGAAATGAAAACTATAGCATAGCCATCGGTAAGAAATTTAATAATGTTTTTTAAAATAACATTTTTTATCTGAATAGTGCAATTACTTGCCATAGACGATTTTTTTTAAAAACAAGCTAAATATCAGAACGACAGCTGTGTGGATTTCTAAATATGGCAGACCTGGCTGCAGACGCCCCAGTCCTCGCAGACGTGGTTGGGCGCGCAGGTGAGCCCGTCGCGCTGCAGGTGCAGCGGCGGCGGACACGCGCACTGCGGCCCGGCCGGCGCCGCGCGGCACTCGTGCGAGCACGCCGCCACCGCGCACATCGGCTCGCCTGCGCACACACGCACGTTACATTATCCTCTGCACTCGATTGCTAAACTTACGACCTATCTCTCCCCAAACTATTATGATTATATTAGGTTTGCAGATAGTAAGCGTGCACGATTAACATTTGGGGCCTAAACTTATTTTCTTTTATACGTACATATAGTGTAGTTAAGAAAAGATTCGAAAACATTTCAGTAATACATCCATGTTCTACGAATCTTCATTTCGTACATTATCATTTTAAGTTGTATATTATATAAACATAAGATAATACCGCATCGGTCAGCCTCGTCGGCGCCATCCGCACAATCTACATTCCCGTCGCACAGCTGCAGCAGCGGCACGCAGCGGGTGCCGTTATCGCAGCGCAGCGCCGGCGCAGCGCACTCTCCTCCCACGCCGGGCCCCGCTCCCTGGCCCTCCCCCGGCGAAGTGGTGCTCGGGGGCGGCGTGCTGGTGCGCACCGTCTCGCACTCCGCCTCGTCCGATCCGTCTAAGCAGTCGACGTGTCCGTCGCAGCGAAACTCCTGAACATCACAAACAAATACATAGTTGCAATTTAAAATTGCAGTTGAAATAAATCTATTACTACAATATGATACTGGCCTTTCGTATGCATTCTCTATTCGTGCACTGAAATTCGTGATCCTCGCAAAGCCCACTCTTATCCGTATCGTTATGATGATGTCTGCAAAAAAAAAAAATTGGGAATATACATTGAATTCGTTCGTAATAATTGATGGTTGTAGTAAAAGCGTGCGTTTTGCGCAGTGACTGACTCGGTAGGGCGGGTGGGGCGGGCGGCGGGGCGGCGGCGCGGCGGCGGCGAGGCGCGCGGCGGCGTGCGGCACGCGCGCTCGTCGGACGCGTCGGCGCAGTCGGCGTGGCCGTCGCAGTAGTACTCCCACGGCACGCACGCGCCGTTGTCGCACTTGAACATCACGATGCTGCACTCCACGTTGCCTGCAAAAACAAAACAGTTTTCGTTATTTTTTTTTATCAATCTGTCTTAAGTTTGTTTATTTAAGATGAACGAGTCCTCTTATTTATACAAAACGAACGGACGCCCGCGAGGTCTTCCGCCTTGACTTATGTAAAAAAACATACGGGCAGTTCTCGGGCAGCGCCAACTATTGATGAGTTCAGAACGGTTTATGCGTATTTGAGTAAAAATCATCCAAATTTCTTCACATTATTTTCGCAACCGCATTATCGTACTATATTTAAAATATAAGGATCGGTAGATCCGTTGTTGAGTTATAAGCGCATATACATACAGAGTCAGACAGAACAGAAAGTTAGTACGGTACGTACGGCAGCCGAGCTCGTCGGAGGCGTCGTGCGGGCCGCAGTCGCGCGCGCCGTCGCAGCGCCAGGCGGCCGGCACGCAGCGGCGCGAGCGCGCGCACGCGAACTGCTCGGCGCCGCACGCCGTGCGCGCGCACGCCGCCTCGGTCTCGTCCGCGCCGTCCGAGCAGTCCTTGAAGCCGTCGCACACCCAGCTGCGCGGGATGCAGCGGTTGCCGTCGCAGCGCAGCGACTGCTCGCCGTTACACGTCACGTTCGCTACAACGTTTCATAGATGACCGTTCGTTATTTAGCGATCGATAAGCTGTCAAAATACACGAACCCTTCGATCGATCCGCATCGGAGTAATGAGATACCCTCTACATCCGGGCTTCTGAAGCTCGTGGATTTAAAATTATATCACCTACCACAGGGACCGGTAGGTGAAGAATCTTCGTCGGAGCCATCGGGACAGTCCGTGTCACCGTCACACACGTAGGACGCATCGATGCAACGTCTGTAAAAATATTAACAATTAATAACCCCTTGAAAACGAGGCACCTAATTTTTTTCTTTGTAACGGAACACATACATATTTATTATGAAGTGATTAATGAAGCCAACATATACCCAACCTTAAATAGGACCGAAGTCTCATCTGAAGATGCATTACGCCTCAAAGAGGCTAAGATGAGCCTTCTTAACTTTTTCTACTGAAGCGTGCCGACTACACCTTTTAGATTGGAACAAAGAAGCATAAACAGACATGCTATCTTCTAAAAACACATAAGATATTATAAGACGACATGACTCACCCGCGGCCGCAGTGGAAATGGCCGTCCTGGCAGCGCGGCGGCAGCGCGTCTGCGCTAGCGTTGGTACAGCTGCGGCCGTCGGCGGCCAGCGCGCGGCCGGTGCCGCAGCTGCAAGTTCGCTGGCGCCCCTCTTCGCCCGCCGCCAAGCACAGCTCCGCGCAATCGCCGTTCTTATGCGAACACGCGTTCTTACCTGTACACACACCTTTCGATAAGCTTAGACGACGCGTCGAGCCGGTCGGAGTGGTGCCGATACAATAGTGCGTAGGGCACGACTACATCCAACAGTAGCTTCGTTTTAACCCTACAGCCATTACAAGCAATATTGATCCATTGATGACATCGTTGCCCTTATTACAAGTTTTTTATTTTTATTGTATAGGTGTAGCAAACGAGCATGCAGGCCACCTGATGTTAAGCGGTCACTGCAGCCCATAGACATCCACATCCAACCTCAAACGGGACGGAAGTTCTATCTCAGGTTGAGTGGGAATGCGTTGCTACTCTTGAGAACCAAGTTTGAATGCCTCCTGTCCAGCGTATTCTGCCTCACCGCACCCTTCAAACCGAATCTTCTGCGCTCACACTGCTGCTTAACGGCAGAAATAGGCGGCACCACCGCCGCAGGCGAGGCTTCGACAAGACTACCACCATCGAATCATTCAATCATTCATGGAATGAGCTGAAGGAGATATGTCCGATAAACCTATATAATATGTGTTAAAAACGCACCGATCCGTGTGGTGGTGGAGACGAGGCGGATGTCGTAGAGCGGCGGCGGGAAGGAGCGCAGCGTCGTGAAGGAGCCGTTGCTGTTCAGCCGCCGCAGCGCGCCCGACCCGTGCTCGCTCCACATCACCGTGCCTGCACGCCACCATCGAATTACATAATCGTCTGATACCTTATTAAAAACACAATCCTATGAAAATCATTAATTGTGAAATGACAATATTTGTTACAATCTACATACTTTACATTCAATTTACTTTATTAAAAACCTAGTTTGCATATTAAATGAGTTGGTATATTTGCATTATTAACCATGAAGGCTTATTCCAGAATACTTGTCTGCATTGAAACATGTGAGGTTTGAGATAGGAGTTTGTATTAAATCCATTATATAAATAAAAATTTTAATGAACACTTATTCGTTTGATGTTAATTAATTAGTCGCACCCGACCCGACCCGGCCCGCACTCACCGTCCAGCAGCGCCAGGCCGTAGGGCTTGGCGAGCGGCGCGGCGGGCGAGTCCTGCGCCACCAGCTCGCGCCGCGCGCCCGCCGCCACCGCACCCGCTGACGTCACGCGCACGCGCTCAATCTTGTTCAGGTAGGTGTCGCACCTGCCCCCACACATCGATGACCCAATAAGCGGTACGAAAAATACTCGTGTTATTTACATAAATTTGAGTAGTGAAGCACCATATTTCCATAGATTCCCAAAAAGTAAATCAAAATTGAACCCTCGATCGTTCGTGTTAATTAATGGATGATATACGATAATTATCAAATGGTACATAAAGTTTTGGGGCCGACGAAGCGAGTTAACAAAGCGACAAAGCGTGCGATGCCCACCAGTAGAGGACGCCTTGCGCGGCGTCGAGCGCCAGGCCGCCGGGCCAGTGCAGCGCCGTGTCCAGCAGCACGGCGCGCGCGGCCGCGTCCATGCGCGCCGCCTCCAGCCGGCCGTGCGCCGCGCCCGCGCCCGCCCACACCGACCAGTACATCACGCTGCACACACACGCGGGCACGTTATATCACAACACCCGAGACGACACTACATTCATCGGATACAATAAAAATGCACTGTCTATACCCATTAGCAGGATCGAGCACGATGGATCTCGGGTTGAAGTTCTGTTCTCGTATGAGCACGCGACGTTGTGCGGGATGATCGAGCCGAGCTACACTTATTTGTCCTAGTGCATCGTCTGTCCAGTATAAGTTTCTGCCTGTAAGACGAAACTAGTTTGTTAGTAAATCGTTTTAAATAGTATACTTCAAATTGAAATCCGGTTTCAAGGTGTTGTCCTTACCCATCCAGTCTATGGCTAATCCTTCGCAATTGTCTACGTCGTCTCCGATAAATACCTCTCGTCCCGTTCCGTCCAACTTTTGACGAACTATTTCGTACCTACAACGTGTAAGTTTTACGATAATTATTGTTGTTTGAATTAAGTCAATAAATTGTCTATTTTTATGATATTAAAGTAACAAATTATCATGCATGCATCGACATCATCGTTTAAGGTACATTGCATAAAAGTTATATCTATAAAATGTTTTTTAATAATAATCAGTACCTACGTAGAATGAGTAACATATTCGTCAAAGATAAGAATGTATCGTTATTTTCGGTATCATCATCAACCGTGGGACAAAAATGTGTCCCACTGCTGAGCACGGATCTCCTCTCAGAGATGAGAGTGCTTAGGGCATAGTCCACCACGCTGGCCAAGTCCGGATTGGCGGACGTCCCATACATTTTAGGAACATTTTGGACAACCTGAGAACCTCTGGAGAATGCCTGACATGCAGTTTTCCTCACGACGTTTTCCTTCACGAGTGACAATTAATTTTTAATGCGCACATAATGAAGAAACGACTTCGAAATTACGATTAAGGTGTGTGCCGGGATTTGAACGGGGTTCACCCACCGCAGTGGGAGGTCGAGATCCGTAACCATTAGGCTATCATTCACTTCCTTCCTTGGCAATGTGTAAGTGACACATTTGTAATGGCACAATGTGCGGTGACAAATATCCATAGGCGACGGTGATCACTTACCGACGGAGGACCTGTTCACATTTAGAATAACATGTACCGATTTATAAGTTTTGGCTGGTGAGTCGATGAAGGTTTTCGTTAGGCCCACACACCAGCGAGAAGCCAGCGGTAGGGCGGTGGGTACCTGTGCACGTCGGAGTAGTACAGATAGTCGTCCTGCAGGTCGACGTCGGCGGCGGACGGGCGCGCGGCGTCGGCGGCGGGCGCGGCCGCCTCGTCCTCGCCCTCGCCCGGCGCCCCGCCCAGCGCCACCGCCTGCACCATGGCGGGCGAGCCGCGGCACACCGCCAGCCAGCTCTCCGCTTCCACGCCTGCAGTATCACTCGCGCGCTCAGCACTCGGCACTCTCCACTACTACTATACGTTTCAGTGTATAGAGAACGTCGAGTTTGCGACGCATGTATAGATACTTGAAATTGTAGTGAGTACGTACGCACGCAGTCCCCGTGTCCGGCGACGCGGTACCCGTGGCGGCACAGGCAGTGCGCGTGCGGCTCGTGCGGCTCATGCGGCTCGTGCGGCTCGCTGCTGCGGTACGCAGTGATGCAGATGTGCGCGCAGCCGCCGCGCCGCACGGCGCACGGGTGCTCCACTGTGTCGAGTTCAATTTTAACTTATACTCATTTGTACCCAATTTTAAAAACAATTAGATAAATTAATATTTCTGTAAGAGCATCGACATCCTAGTAGTTAAAAATTCTAACCTTCGGCGGAAATTGGATTTCTAGTACGCACCTGTAATTTTTCGAAGTTACGTGTATATTAGAAATCGATTATAACGTGAAAGTTAAACCATTCACATCTCTGAGAGAGGAGCTATGTTCAGCAATTCGACACGAGTGGGTCGATAATACACAGATGACATTACACAGTCAGTAAGTTAATTAGTAAAAATAAATTAATTTACTGTGAAATAATTAAAGTAGCTCTTAAATGAGAATAAAAAAGATTTATCGAGAGAGGAATCGTCCGAGTACAGTGTGGAGTGTATGACCGAGCGACCTGGCGGCTGCCGCTGGCGGTGGTAGGCCAGCACGGCGGCGGGGCGCGCGGGCAGCGGCAGCGCGGCGCGCACGCGGCCCGCCTGCAGCGCCACGCGCCGCGCGCCCCACAGCGGCACGAACACGCGCCCCGCCAGCACCGAGAACAGCTCCAGCCGCTGCGTCTGCAGTGCACGCAAAGAACGTTCGTTTTAGATACACATTCGATGGCGGCCGTTTCACGTCGAAGCCTCGCCTGCGGAGGCACCATTACACCTATCTCCGTAAAGCAGCAGTGTGAGAATTGCTGTTTCGGTTTGAAGGGTGTAATTAGGAAGAAGGCGCTGGACGGGAAGCATTCCGACTTAATATTCGGGATTAGCGACGCATCCACGTACGACCGCTAGGTCCCAGTTGAGGTTTAATGTGAACGTCCACGGGCTGCGAGTACTCACCGCGTAACGACAGGTGGTCTGCGTGCTCGTTTGCTATTATATTAATATAAAAAAATATCCATGGGCTAGAATTACATGACGTCGGTCTGAGTGGAACGGTTAACCCATGTACGAACAGGAATAACTTTCATTGCATCTTTCATATATTAATTTTTTGTTAGCTCTATAGCAAGATCAAGATTTAGGTTTTACGATTGAATCTGATTGATGAAGAGCCAATATAATTTTGAATAGAATTTTAACAAAATATCTGTCGAATATACAGCGAAGAAGACGAGGCCGACACTCACGGAATAACCTCGGGCGAAGGTGGTGCGGTGCGAGCCGTCGTAGCGCGCGCTCTCCACGGTCTCGAGGTAGGAGTCGGTCCAGTACAGCAGGCGCGCGGCCGGGTCCAGCGCCGCGCCGGCCGGGTACACCAGCCGCTGGCTCGCCACGGCCGCGCGCCGCGTGCCGGCCAGCGACGCGCGCCACACGCCGGCCGCAGACCCGCCCCACACGCAGAAGAACATCAGCCTGCGGACCGCACACCACTCGGCACATCAATACTCTGCGCTACCGCCGCATGTCACTACGAGGCGAGGATGCTCACCCGGCGGTGGGGTCCAGCGCCAGGCCGCGCAGCTTGCTGAGCCCGGAGTCCAGTAGTATGCGGCAGTGGCGCATCGTACCTTCGCACACGTACACCACCTCGCGCCCCTCGTCCGCGATGTACCAGTTGCCGGACACCCAGTCCACGGCTATGTGCGACACCGCTGCAACGACCGACCGCTCGTAACACACACTTTTTATAATATTCTGTTGTTTGTTCCAGATATGAAGAAATACAATACTACAGCAGATACGAAGAAACTGTCTTAGAAACAATTTGCTCTCTTTTATGCGATTCTTTTAGTCATACATTTTTACCAAGCGAGAGTTGTTTAAAACTAAAGAAAACGTATTTTTTATGGCAATCCTGGGGTGGATTCATGAAGGAATCGGAGAAAGAAAAAATTTAACGAGCTCGACCATTTCGTACGATTCTTTTTCGATTGATGTGGTAAGGAAAATCATGAAATTATAACAGACAATTAATTATTTGTTGCAGGTCTAAAAAATCACTGTAAATCAGAGCAAACTGTCTCACATTTTCTTTGTTTCTGCAGATCCGTATTTCCATAAAGTCATATTTAGAAGAACGCTGTATATCAACATACATCTCTAATCTTCACTTTTCATTTTACAAATTTTGGAAACTTCACTTTAAAATTCATAAAAAACCTTGCAGATTTTTTTATTATTTTGCTCTTAACCCTTTTAGTATAACACATCTGTAAAATACATACATTTGAGATCGGGGAAGAGCGCGGGCGCGGGCAGCGCGCGCGGGCGCGAGAAGTCGTCCGCGTGCACGCACGCCAGCGCCGCGCGGGACACGTTGTGGTGCACGTAGCAGATCGATCTGCGCACACGCACGTCAATAGAACCGTTTTTCCCCCAAAGGGTATAAAACGGATATTTAGGTTTCAGCCGAAGCTTGAACCACCTATGAGATT
>DWKW01000542.1:0-16055 GCA_018250115.1 Doberes anticus
AGACCGTGTCTGCATATTGAGAATATTTTAGAAATCTAACTTATATCGACCACTTAAAGGTTTGTTCGCCGATCACGTCAAAATTGCTGAATAGAATTAGAATTACAATTTAACAGTTTTAACGCATATGGTTAGATTTAAATACTGCGATAAGTTTGAACACGATTGGTACAATAGAACCAGAGATATGCCTTGACCTCTGCGCTGTCACATACTCTGGAAGTCAATTAAAATGTTTTCACTGATATGCGGCGACATCATGGGCGGAAGTCTAGTCAATATATAAAAATTTCATGGCCATTACTTAGAATTGTTTTCCACAATGTTCCTGTCAAGTATTTTTTTACATAATTATTATTAACAACTTCAATATGGCAAACATTTTGATGGTAGTAAAGTCTTATGTCGAAGGCTCGCCTGTGGCGGTACCGTTTGATTAAATAACAATACAGGAATTAATGAAAGCTGTACGTCGCAGTAATCTCCTCATACATTTGTATATTCAAATAAATATGTCTGATAAACCAGAGAGGGATTGTTATTCTGACCTATTAAGATCACGTGGGTAGGTACATAACTTGATAACATTGTACAAGTTCAACGACTACTCCTTGTACCTAATTATACATTAAATAAATCATTAATTTCTTGATTACTTTATACCCACTTGTGTTTGAACAAAAGTACCTACTGATAGTGATTTTAACCTCATTATGAAATGAGGGAAAGATTTTGTAGGTTACTGTTAGTATTTCTATCGTAGAGGTAGCTGCTTTAAGTTAAGTGTCCTGACGTTAAGTGGCCATAGTCATGGATATTTAGATACGAAATGATGTATCTGAATATAATGGAAATTATAATGGAGAAACCGTGTGAAATAAAAAATTTATACACATACGAAACACAAACCAGTCAGAACTTCGAAGAGTTACTTAAAAAAACATGAGGGTTTTTACTGACTGACATGACTGTTTTCATGCATAACAACATAAATAAATAAGGGTTTCGTCAACATCACGTTAATCCGAAGGTATAGGACGGACAAATGTAACTCGTGGAATTGTAAAGCATCCCTCCTCAGTCCTCTATAAACGAGCGGCAACCGCGCCCACCCACGCCCGCTGTCCGCTTTTGCGCCTTAACAGATGCCGTCTAAAGTAAACACCAACATCGCTTCCCTTCACAAACGATATACTCATTAAACACATTATTATACAGCTTAACGTTTATTTTTAAAAGTACGCTTAGAAGTAAATCTTGCCTGCTCCCACAGACAAAATGTGTACGAAAGACAGTAAGAATTAAATCTATACCAGAATTTTATTCATAATGACTGTAAAACTTCCTTTCTAATAAAATTGTAAGTTGTTCAGTTTATACGTTTCTGGAGTTATGACTAGGTATACAATAAATAACATAACATAACAATTTAACCCCAAAACGAAGCTTAAATTTAAAATAATTCATGCAAACAAGATCGTTGAAATAAGCTTCATGCAGATTCTCTCTGTTGTTTTATTTTCTGGTAATTTAAGCAGCCGACGGAGCCGCGATACGCTCAGAGGCACGGACAGAGGTTCAGTTTGGGCGGGATTTCTTCTAGCGAATATTATTTCGTATATTAATATTCAACAGTTTGCAGTGGCGCTACGTGACCGGGAGTGTATTTACAGTGCTTAGCGAAGCGCGTAGCCTCAGTCTTTGCGACCGAGCACCCCACTGGAAGCTTCGTGTTACCACCATGCATATATGGATTATTTACGCTAGTTATTTATACATATTAATTAATAAACGTAGATAAGGATAAAAAGGATAAACATAGTAATAAAAAACTATAAAATTACATTAGTAAGTCTTGAAATGGTCTTTCTAGGCTTTCTGGGTCATGTAACCATTATTAGTTCACATCACTCTTTCCTTAAAGCTCTATTTAGAATTAAAATGTGAGATAAATCGTTTAATTTAATGAAGTTAGGCCAAATTGTAAGTTGATTTGAATAAAAAAGTGCTAGGACGTTTAGCGAAAAATTCAGGGTGTGTAATTTACTTGGAATTATTCTTTAATACATTCCATCTATTCTAGCAACTTCTAACAAACCTGAATATAATTAAAAAACCTAAATAATAAATAAAATAATAGTACTTTCTTTAACGAAGCGTCAATTTAAAAACATTGAAAATCTGAAGCTTTTCAACGTTTTTCGATCAGGCATTTATTTTTTTCAGTCTGGCGCATGGCGGGGTGGTAATTTTGACTAACTTCTGCTCTAGCGAATATTGCATTCGATACTATAGGATACGAATAAATGGACTAAAAGAAAACTGAGACGATTAGCATTAACAAAATGGCAACTTTATTTATTGTTATTGCCCAAAATAAAAAAATAGCTGTGCGAAAACACTTCCATAAAAACTAGCAAAACAATGCTTATGTACTAAAACGGTTTCTGTTACCTGCGATAGTTTTTGATTTTCTTAAAATTTTATATAACACAGTACAGTTTGATATGAAAGATTTACATCGGAAGCTGAAAAAACGTGGCACACATGAATAGTATAGAAATCAACTACCAAGAAACATTTTGGAAGTGCCAAAGCGCGACACTCAAAATCTTTTGTTATGGTTCGAACAACACAAGTGCAATAAGCGGCCACCTCGGCAACAGTGGCTCGCTAAAGAATTCATAGAATAAAGGATTTTCGCCCTTTTGTTCGAATATACATAACCTTCGGCTGCGCAGCGGAGATAGCCCTCTTCCGGGGCGAATACGATCTCTCGATATAGCAAATTCTTGCTTAAGGCAAATAAATACAAAAGTTACTGAAAACATCGTCTCAATGAATATACATTTCAGAACCTTTGGCCTTTCATCAAACTGTGAAACCTCTGCATAGAAACTTATACATAAAAATACAACTTCCGTATAGCAGTAGTTCTAAAAACTTGAAAAGTAGAGTATGGATTGCCTCGAAATTTTTACACAATGTTGCATTTCTATATAAGAATGTTTTATATACTTTTTTTGACACATAAGATTTTTTTATACAGAAACAGGTGTTAAAGTGATAATATCTTCTGTTTATAAAAAAGATAGGTAAGTTAATTTCATAACAAATTAATTTAAAACATAATTTACTTCTCTATATTATGAGTTGAGTATGCATTTATGGATTTTGCATAGATTTTCCCATTCTGAGCCACAGCGAGGCGTGACCGGGTTTAGTTATAAATTTAATTGATAGCTAAAGACTAATTTCTAATGTACATAATAGAATATGCTATGTTATAGAAATGCAAAAGTAACGTAACTAAAAATGTTTTCAAAACCCTTGGCATCAAGTACAAAAGATTCTAGTTACTAGCGAAGTCGAGGGAAGCTGCCTTCAGGCGGTATCAAACAACCGCAGCTGGACAAAAAGGAAAACTTCCCCCACTCTTTGCTAAAAACCAGTTAAGTGCGAATATGACTTGTGTCTTAAGGATTCCGTACATCTTCAAGAGTATATCGCAAATTTGCAAAAGTTATATTCATGTTTAATTCATTCGTAATAGCAAATTCAAGTCTTTTTTGTTGATATTGGAATAAAATGCAAATATAATCGTAATTTAGAAATAATGGTTTTTGGATTTACACTTGTAACAAAAGTTCACCTTCAGCGATTTTAAGATACCGGGAGTAGTATCTTAGGGTTGCTGTAATGAATCAGCGAACTGGACTTTTAGTTCGTAAATACGCTTTGATGTGAAATTTTATTATTTCCAGCAGAAACATATGTAGGTCGAAGTATTCCACAATGTTTATTTCAACTTAACATCTTGATAACAAAAAACGACGATACAACCGACAACAAAGTGATCTTATGAGGGTTTATTTATCCATTATGACATGCGGAACCCTAAAAGTCTTTCTACAACTCGTTATAGTTATTGATAACCTATAATATATATGTATCGAACAAATACATCACGCTAACCCTACAAATACTTTCTTATACATAGACAACGCTGTTGGCTATAGAGACGTAAGGAATGAGAGGCGTGGGCGGTCTTTCGAAGGTAGGTAGATACATATTTTCAGTTTAGTGTGTTACATAATGTTTTTTATGTGTATAATTTGTACATTTTATACGTATATTTTTGTATGTAGCATATACGTACATATGTAGCATATGTGTATGTATATATTATATGTGTATTTATGTACATACTGTATATACTATTGTGTATACCCTATATATCGTTACATTTTTTTTTCTAATGTCACATGCTGTGGGCCCCATTGGCCTTTACAGGTTCACCGAGTTTTTTGTGGGGAATATTGGGGAACCTGGAAGAGCTTACCCAGGCTTAAAATAAGTAGAGGAAGGGTAGGAGTGAGAGACAGAGTCGGGCGTGAAGGCCTCGACCTGTAAACGCAACTCTGTCCCGAGAAGACGGCGACGATGGGATGTGCGGCCGACCTGGGGGCATTTCCTGCGAGACTCGTCCTAGGCTCACATTTAACAGTAGTTTAGCAAAGCCTACTACAACATATCGTCATTTCCAAGGGTTGTCTGGTGGAGAATACCATCAGTGCCTTTGAATAAAGTTAGGGTTTAAGACAGTTAAAAACATTGCCAAAGTTTGGTACGGGTATAAACTTTGAAATCGAGAAAATTAATTATTTCAGGAGAAACACTTGCAGCGCCTGACGTTGCTGTAATATTAAAATTGGAACGGTCACGTCGTTCTTCTTTCTGTTTCTCCGATTTCCAGTTTGTAAGAACGTAAAATAAAAGTTCCTTAGAGAACATAAAATTAAATTTGCATTTAAAAGCAACAGGAGACTTTTTATTAACTTGGCTCAGTAAGGTCGGCTCGAACATTGTTTTCGGAGTTGTACTTATTCTTAGTTTAAAACTTATCCGACAAAATTTGTGCGGTGAGGGGACCCAATTTTTTTTTTATTTCCAATTGAAGGTTGGAATATTTTCCGACTTAACCTAGTTATCCAAACCTACTAATATTATAAATGCGAAAGTTTGTGAGGATGGATGGATGTTTGTTACCATTTCACGCAAATACAACTGAATGAATTTTAATGAAACTTTACAATAATATAACTCATACATCAGAATTTTGTTTAAATTTACCAAAATGTTACGATAAGTGTTAAGTCGGAAAAACCTGTATCATCTCCGAGCTACTTTGGCGTGCGCTGCAATTACATACATTACACGAATATTATTTGTGGTGGAAATGTTTCTCTTAAATAGTTTTATTTTTCTTTTACGCGTAAGACATTCATGTCAAAAAAGTGAACCATAAATTTAATAGAAGACATAGGATAGTTTTGATCACGGAATTGATCCCTAAAGTGTAAAGGGGGTGGAATTTACTGTGAAAATGCGATTACTGATGGATCACGATAAGTCGGGGGCATAATCTAAACAATAATATTGTTAAAAATGTCGGTAATCTAAGGTATCAGTTTATGATCATAAATTGAATTACTCTTGAACATATTTATTTACGTATATTTCAGTTGTCTTAAACACAAATCCAGTCCAGAGTCATAATGTTTTAACTAGATAAAGAATAACTACTAGCTGAAATATACATTTTTACCCTAAGTGTATCGTGAATTTTAAATTTTCATTAAAAGATGATACTATATACTGATAATGTAAAATTTTCACATACGACCTCAGATAGGACTTTCGTCCTAGTCGTGGTGGATTAGCGCCTAAACATTCTCATCTCTGAGAGGAGACCCGTTCCCAGCAGTGGCACAATAATGGGTTGATGATTATACCACTATAATAACAGTATTAGCTTAATTGGCGAATAAACGTAATATATGTATATATTAATAATAATAATAATAAACTCATTTATTCGCTCTCACAGTAAGGTCTTATAACAATAATAATAACATAGTCATTACTAAGACATGGTACTGTACAAATTAATAAATAGACAAAAACAATGATTACAGAAACCTGCATTCCATATCAGTTAAGATTTTCAAAAATAATTAAGGTGTGTAAATCATCCCGTTACAGTTTTATAGTAGACAAGGTTTGGGGTAAATAATCAACGTTTTAAAGTGGCCTTTAAAAGCTCATTTACCGTTAAGTAGTTTTGTTAATTACAGACGTTAAACTCAGTGGATTATTCAATTAGTGTTGTACATTACTAGTTAGTAAGTATGTTACTAAAATACATGTTGATCGATGTATACATAGAAGCAACAGGGTGTCATAATCTTTAATGTAACTAAGATAAAATGATACAAATCGTGCCAAGTATTCGAGATTAATGCGGCTGTACGACCAAAAAAATGTTGGGTTAAAGCTGAGAACATATTTTTATTACATCAATTCAAGATTGAAATCATGTCTATAATTGAAAGAGAAAACGAGAGATTATATATAGTTAGTATTTGTATTAACATTTAATTTAAAAAATCCACGAACCTATACCCTGCGGAGTTAGTCAACAATATATACAATAGCTACATACTAAATATGTAGTTGGTGCGCTTGTCGACACTGTCGTGTATGTAAATTGAACACGCGTCTGTAATGCTCATCACAATAAAGTACCTCGCCTGACCAAAGCCGAGCTCGATTAAAATTAAATAACGAGCTAATGTGCCGGTGCTCACTTGTATGTCTCTAGAATGTCTTGGAGATTAAACTAGTAGTGACTATTGGAAGGCAGATTATTGATTCAAATTTAAGCACAATTTATACACAATCAAATAATCTATTAAACGAGACTTTTGAAGAATTTTCGAAAATTGTTGGTCACCGCCGTTTTATAAATATTATATCGATACCAATAAAATAGAGCCTGTCATGATTTTTCTTTGCCGTAAGTTTATCATTTATAACGCATTGTTCTGTAATTTTACTTTGAACTGGTTGACTATGAATATTATTCTCCAGTCACAGTGAATGATTATAACGAATCCGTATGAAAATCGAACTAACACGTAAACCTAGTTCGGTAGACAGTTCATTTATATGAAATGTTCGGATAACAGTGAGCACAATAATGAAAAAACAGTAGTGTTGCATCACGGGTACTCAGGCCGCGCCAGCCAATCGCTTTGAAACTGCGCCCGTGATGCAGATACTTACTATATACCCCATTTTATGAGCCGCCGGTCCCGTTAATTAAGTCTTTTACGTGGCCTACTACCAGCTTCTGTTTTCCTGCTATTACGTAGGTACCGTAACATACGAGTACGATAGTATATTTTCTTAAAAATAAATTTATTCGATATTAAATAAGTCTCCTATCCTTTACTATTAGATCTAAGAGCACTTTGTCATACATCGGATGTATGTATTAGTCACAAATATTGACATGGTTTCCACATGCACATACATATCTACTTAACAATCAGGAATTTCTCTCGCTGGCACGCAGCTCTATCTCACGCAAATAGTCACGCTACACTATATGGAAAGTATAGGCAATTAAGTAATTTGACATGTAAATGTACTTTATAGTGCAAGTCTGTATATTGTGTGCAAATTAACTATATAATATTCTGTTCAACTTATTAACTATACCTAATTTGTCTTGTCTATTTCATTTTAAATATCAGTTCCAACTGGTAATCTCATTTATCTATATGAATCAATGTTAAAGTACTCAGACATACGCGTACAGCCTTCGATATTGAGGTCAAACGTTTTTTGCGAAATTGTTCGCTTCATGGTGTCAGCGTGTTGTACGAAGTTCTAGGAAATGTACACTCGCAGAACTTGTCTGAGCAGTCTAGACTTCAAGCACTCGCTTGTGTAGCTTTCTCCAATTTACAGTAAACATCAGCTTCCGTATCGAAAATTGTCATTATGTTTATAGTATCTCGTTTTAATCGATTTTATTGCTGTGATTTCCCTGACGTAGTTCTGTTTTTCTTACGTGTGTTTACAGAAATTCTACGACGACGTTATGAGGCTAATGATATACACAAATTGTAATTTTGGATGGCGTTGGACTTCGTCGTCTGATTCGGTTCGTAATTCCGGGTGACACGCAGCAGGCCGCCGGGACGCGCGTCCCTGAAAGCATCACCTACGGGGAATATTGATCTTATTCGAGCTTGATTAACTCGGACGTTGTCTACGTGCTAATAATATCACAACTCTGGCACTGATCCAGGAGAGGCCTTAATGGTACTTCGATGCACGACAACTTTCAAAGGTTACACACTCAACGCGATTGAATTCGATATTACCCCGACGGTTTCACTCATTTAATTAAAAGCCGTCTACGCACTGATTTGATATCGTCCTCATTAGTTATTGTTCTTAGGTTATATTCTTCACTTTGGATACTTTTTCATTATAACAAATACTTTATTACTATTCGATAAATTAATATACAATGTCGTTTTAGAAACCGAATATAAACAATAGGTACCTATTAAGCAACAATACCTTGATGTGTCAAAATAAGTTTTTTTTAATTAGTCAAATTAACTAATTATATTTTAACTACTGAGCTTTTACAAGATGATAGAAACAGCGGCAGGCATTCAATAGCTACATATACTTTTTTGATGATAGTATATAACTTGTTATACCTCGTCTTCTCATAACTTATAATCGTTTACTTATTGCTCATAATATAAATAAATATGAAAATGTAATTAGGTAGTTACTGAAAATTTAACTGTTACTTGAGGGTAGAAATTATTAATGTTTTTAAAGAAACAATATATAGATAATTATCTATGGAAAGATTTTAATTATAATATATATAAGTGAAATACCACTGACTGACCCATCAGGGAATCTCAAAGACTACTTTTCTAATCTCAAAAATCGATTAATATGAAAATTGGCGAGTAGGTAGTTTGTTGGGAGTAGACGTCAGCTAATAAGGGTTTTGCGACATGACTTAATTAAATGGTATATAAAAGGGGTTGCAAGTTTACATGAAGTTAGTTTATATGAAAGCCTAAGTTCTATGTTTTTACTCTTAGAGGCATGAAATTTGGAATTAAGGTAGGCGATGTAAAAAAAATATTAATAATTTACCCGCGTGGTGAAACCACGTGATACAGCTACCGTTACTTTAGATATGAAAATGAACAGTGGCCTCTTATGAGCTGTGACAATTTTGGCCTGTCGTTAAAATTTAAGTTACATCACAAACGTCAAGATTTACTTACTTCTAAGGTATACAGTAATTAATATTTTTTGGAGAGAAAGTTTAAATACATCAAATTAATGTTCTGCGAGTGCAGCTTTTAAAATTATCTACAAAAAGACAATGTCATGATCTTGGATGCCCCATAGTAAGCGTTTTCAACTGTCTGGCCCCTCGTTGGCTTATAATATAAAATACGTTGTGAAAATCTGTGCATTTAACATTTGTAAAATATTAAACCGATAAAAAATAATCACTGTCCTAGTTGAACAGTATTTACCGTCTAATAATTAAATCTACGCAGGCGAAGCTGCGGGCATCATGTTGTGTGATATAATAAGCAAAGTAGGCCGTAAACAGCGCCGTAAGATGAGAAGCAGTAATGTTTAGACCGAGGTTAAAGTTAATAGTCTCTCACGTTGAAAGTTTAGGCTTGAAACGCAGGCACCCAAGGAGTGATTAATGTACGGAATTGTTAAGTAATACATTTTGGGTATACTTTTATACCTACAGTAGTTACTGGAAATAATTTATTTACATAATTATAATATTATGTAATGTCAAAAATCGGCAAGAGGGACTTAAAATTTGATATCTGTAAACCTTAGAATCTAGAACATGACACCTGACGGGAAGAGGTTTCTCCGCGTGTCCCTGGAGTAACAGAGGGCGGGTAAGCGGGAAAGGGAGAGTCAGCTGTCAGAGTGGGAGCCCTGATTTCGGGCCACTACTCCGGGAATGACGGCAGCTTGTTGGCGCGGCAAACTGATGCGCCTAGCAACGAGAGAGGGGCAGGGGGCTTTCATGCTCGGGACGAGCCCCATGAGCACAGCGCTGGTACTGGTACAGCATGGTACTAGCGCGTTTCAAAGGATATTCAGCTATTCTTCATGCGCTGAGCTGCCACCGAAGAAGTGTCTCTTTTCGGAGTGAGGAAGAGCCACAACCTCGCCTTCAAAGAGAATGCGGATATCTTGTTGTGTTGGTATATAGAAGAATTCCCGCTAATAACCAAAATAGTACACGGAACCACAAGATTGTTTTAATTTTTTAAATGTTAATATTAAATATTTAACTATAATCGGCATTTTGATATGATGAGTCAAAGCGATAATGATTTGAATATTGCTTATTAGTAGACAGCGAAGGGAAGCTCTGCCGCGGAAACTGATGTCAGAAGCAATAGGCACGCGTGTCGCCTGTTAATGAGGCCTCTAGAAACTTTACGGCTACACCTCATCTAGAACGGAAAACCACATAACGATGCCATTTCACAACATGTCTTACGTTTTTTTCTTTAGTGAAAAGTTTTTCTTCCATGAATATGCAAAATTGAAATAACAATAAGTATGATAGTACAAAGACAATTGAGTACAAGTGAATTTTCTATAAAATTTTTATTAAAATAACCTTCATCATATTTTTAGATACATTTATATACTATATTACGGTACACTTTCAGTTATTGCTTAGTGGGTTAATTATATTGAACTTAACCAAAGTTCTCTCAAAGTCAATATCTCTATGTTCTCTGTCATGCGTTAAATTTATGCAATTATTTAATATTTTAATATCAATATTAAACAGAACTTTGGTTGTAAATATGTCCAATTTATATGCAGTGCGAAAGCACACCGCACGACGAATTTGCGTCGCATCCATATAGCAGTGAGCTCTATGCTCAAATAACCGAAGGTTGAATTTAGTTTATAGGCAGGAATCAATGGAACATCGTTTGAATGCATAGCAGATACACGGCTAGATGGAGCCTACGTTACGTTTTCCATACAAAAGTGACAGACTTGTGATATGCGTACAAAGTTTAGTCGCGTGTTTAATAATAATTAAAATATATACATTTTGACGGTGATGTTATTTTCGATGTTTCGATAGCTCACCTGCTCGACCGATGCTGCTATTCCACTGTAAAGCATCAGTACTCTTCAAAAGCTACGTCTTGAAATTATAATTTATCCCTCAGAAGTAGCAACCCATCGATTTACAACCACAGATAATACTTTGGTGGCCGTCAAAATTAACCGTAGTGACAATTTCATAGCGCTTAAATATCATACTGCTTAACAAACAAACTTCTAAAAAGTCATAGATTATTGCGTCCAGCGAAACTTTGTGGAAATCCATTGTTGCCAAATAAAGTTAAAACTGTTTCAGAATAATCCGCGACTATATCGATGTCATCCCTTAATGCTGTGAACTTACATATTGGGGGTGAAACGTATGCTGAAGGATGATTTTTGTGCTTTGAGCGAGGACGCGGTCAGTGCACTGCATGAAGGTAGGATCTTGTGAAGTAGTTTTAACACATCCTAACAACATCCTGACCGACTCTTCATTGCTTCATTTCTTTCATTCAGATTTGTTCCTTTTATTATACAGGTATCATTTACAAAGAACATTTACTATTTTTCATAGAAATACTAAGTAATCACAAGCGTAACTCAATCGTTCAGTGAATACCGCACCTGAATTGGTATTATTTAAAAAAATCTCGCTAGCGTATAATCAGTAGGCAGCGCTGTCTATTACTCAAAAATGTTTAACTTCCTCACATTTTATACATATTATAGGATAGGATTGTAAAATCAAGTGAGTAAATAATTTGTATTTCAATTCTGTAATCCACTGGGCATTAAAATATAAATTAAATTTAAAATCGATCTTACCAAAAGTTCTACTAACAGCTGTGTTCATGTTCACGAATTTATAATAAGCTCATGTCAAAACTAGAGAACACAAATATTTAGAGCAACAAACGCCAGTCATGTGGATAAACGTTATAAATAATATGAATGCAATTAAATATATTAGGATCAAAGCATTCCTCGGTGTCACGTGTCAGTGTTTCGGTATGCTCAGGTGGAGAGAATTCATGCAGGAGTTTGACGAGGCTGACTAACATGTATTACGGATAACATTTATAAATTACACGCCGCAAAAGTTAGTGAAATCAGCGAGTCAGTTGTATAGATCGGCACTAAAATTAGCTAAATTTATCATTCACCGAATCACGGACGGAGAAAAATAGGATAATCTCGAACGAAACGAATTTTCGCAATATCAATAGAGCCGGGAATTTTGTAAAAAAATATACGCTAATCTGGGTGGCTCCAGCGCAGTTTCGACGGATCCGCTGGCAAGGTTACGCCGGCTTTAACTGCTACAAAAGCCTTTTAAATAAGCACATTGAACCGCTATATCTACATAATTTTTTATATAGTTTCTAGTAATTTATTACGAATTAATTAATTCAAGGAGATTATTAGGCCTAGTCGCGTAGAAAATAATCAATAATAATGTTATACATATAAATATTATATTAATGTTAATAAATCCTCTGAAAAACTTACTAAACGGCCTTGAAAGAAATTATATTAGAAGTAAGCTTAAATAATTTAATCATAAGCGTGCAAAAAAAAATTTGGCTGGTCTACCATTTAACCTCCAAAAGAGAAAAAGGCGCTTTCGAAGTTAGTATGATAAAACGACGCCTATTAAGTTTGTTTGAATCTTGTAAAAGTGTGATAGATCCCGTGCAAATTATACTCTGTAGAAAGATCATGAAATGACATTCTTTTTTAAAAAGAAGAATGAATAAAAATATATTTTCTTTATAAGAAAGGCCTTAGGATTTTTTGGGTAAAATCAGGAATAATAACAAACAGCCATCGCCTTCCTACAACCGGTTTGGCCACCAACCCCTATACCAAAACAATAGGAGCAACGTGGTAGAATAGGCTCGAAGGCCTCAGTTGTAATGACGTGTCCTGCCTGCGGGTCTTGCCAATAGCTTATAATACATATAATACATACATAAGGCTACTTAATTTTTAAGTTGCAAGTAAGCTTTTATAAAAAGCGATTTGACATGCATAAGATATCAAAATTATATCTACCAGTAGGGTTGGTGTTCCTGTGTCGATGACATTGCCATTACTCACCTGAAACAAAGTAAATTTACAAAGTTAGCACTAAAGCAATAACACAGGTAATTAACATAAAAAAATACCTTTATTTTAAGACCTTTGATTTAAAAGTTGCTATTACATACATTTTTAATGGCTAAAGTGTCGCCGGTGTATCATCATCAGCCCATATTAGTCCATCACGCTGGCCTAGTACGTTACGGAGAACTTTCAGGCACGCAGGTTTCTGATTTCAGATTTCCGTTAAAGCGAGTGATAATTAATTCGTAATATACATATATAAAGCCCGTGTATAGCCTTCAATATTGATTGATTTTGTTTCCTAATGATAACGATGAGCAACCCAAGACGAAAATTAAGAGGCGAGGCACATACTTATATCTTTATTTGTAGTATTGTGATACATAAGTATTTATGTATGCATAGGTAAAAACTTCTAGAGTTGAAAATTTTGGCGGCGAAGTTACTTTCTACCAAGTGTTTCTACGTCTGTTTATCGTTTTTCATGTAAAAAATATATCAATTTGAACGAAAATTAAATTTGTAAATATTTGTTAACAATTAAAAGATGCCTTGATCTATATGCCAGTGGTGCAAGAGAGGGCCACTACTCCAATACCTAAGAACAACTTGGCAAGAAGAGAAGATGACGCAAGACTAGCGGTAAACGTTGAAAATACTGAAGACGCATTTTCTTAATCATGAGTGACAGTTTGTAATAATTATTTTGATTTACGAAAACTTAATTATGAGTTATTTTTATGACTGGATCAATATTTATAGTTAAATAAGGTTAAATTTAGTACACGTTCAATACTAGAACGTTAACACATGACGGATAGAAACGTAGAAGTTGAGTTTGATCGTAGCTAAAGTGCACTTTTGGTCAATATTGCAATGCGAAGCTATTGGCGGTTGGAAGAGGGACGTCGCGACGACCGCGAACCGAGCAGCGCTGGCAGCCGCCCAAATACTTTTCATGCGGCTCGCTCGGGACCGGGATAACTCGCCCTATTCACCTGAATCGGAATATATTTACATTCAACGGCAATAACGAATTAAGGCAATAACTGCTTTCGATCCGGTTCACACTTGTTTTACTTATTGATATATTCTTATGCGTATGTTCAGTAGAAGCATCGTAAACATGATCAGTTTCATAGCGGGCTAGATATAATAACATAAGTGTTGCATTAGTAATAATACGTGTTATTGAAGTTAAAAAAATTCGGACGTAGTGACGTCTTAAGTAAATCCGGCAGAAACTAATTAAAAATATGAATGTCCCACACTTATCTGTGATATGAGAAACGATCATAAAAATTACATTAAGTAAGTTTGTCTCGAAGCCCCACGCAAGGCCCACTTGCTAATGTTTTTAAATTCTTATCTATGGTGAAAATACACAAATAAAACACTAAACTGAAATCTCAAGTGAATTAACCTTCGTGATTTAAAATATTTTAAATTAAAATTATATGAATGTATGTGTTAATAAATCAACACAGTATGTACATTTGTATAGCGTGTGAAGAAATGCTAAATGTGTTTTGACGTGTCGAGGTGGTGTACCTACTCGTACATCTCACTGTTAGACTTCTTTCTTTCGCTCTTAGCCTCAAAATGTCTGACCTGTTAACGGATTTTTCTTTTGTTCCACGGAAAGTAGGCTATGATGTGTATTATTATACTGCATACCAAAGTGAGAAGACATTGCAAACTTGCTGTTTCATTTAATTGTTACAAATAGTAAAACGACGGGAAGTTCAAATATGTTATTATTAAAATTGACATAAATTATCCTTTTTAAATATTTTGACATCAATCATTGTTCATAGTGTTTATACTTTGTTCCAAACATAATTAGTTTATAATTATTAAAGAATTAGTTTTACTATTCAGCATTAAACTGTTGTCCGCCAATCCGAACTTGGCCAGCGTGGTGGACTATGGCATAAACATACTCATCTCTGAGAGGAGAATGGTGCCCAGCAGTGGGACAATAATGGGTTGATGATGATGATAAAACTGTACTGTATCAATAAAAATACATTCATTTTACTATAGGTAAGCAATAGAATATATTATTATACTATGTTGTAAAACTGAACTTCATACACTCCCTCTTGATTTCACTCAAATACTCTGAAAACAACAGTTAGCGCTATACGGGTAAACATTTTCCTATGCGTTTAAAAAGAACTGATGGAAAATAACTGGGTTTGCAATGTATAATGCTGCTTGTTTATCATTTGTATTGATGTATGTGGGTAAAATTAACGAAACCTCGTAATTATTCCATTGTACGGCAATCCATCTTGCACCGTACTACGTTCAATGAGATTCTCGACATCTCTACCTGTTCGTGTCTAACAAGCCCTTGTCTAGCAGCAGCAGTACCAGAACTGTAGCGGACCTAGTTAGGTCCGCTATTTTATAATATATATAGTTACATATATTATAAAATAACAATTAATAATTAATTAATTAATAGTTATATCCGCAAAATAGTGCGAAAAATTTGTTTGCGCCTCTTCGGGACACAATGAAAATACCTTTGGTATTAATTAGATTATGTTTCGAAACCTTTTTTAACTAAAAATTGTAAGTATTTACAATACAAATTAGATTTGCGTTGCATTTAAAAACTATCAGGCGTGAGAAAAAAAACCTAGCAAAATTTATCCATAAATGCCTGACTGCCGATTTCCTTCAAAACGTTACGTTTTATATTTCTAAATTTCTTTATTCTATTTTTGCCAAATTTACATAGCACCCAGTTTAAATTACGTACCTATAGAAAAAAACTATCACAGAAATTTCTGAGGTTTGAAATAAATCGCAAATTTTTTGCTGTAACCTGGGGTGATTCTTGGTTCTGTATCTTCGTAGTCCTTCATTGAGATCCACCATTTTTTTAAAGACAATAATTTGGAACAAGGTTTTTTTAATGTCGG
>DWKW01000543.1:0-16047 GCA_018250115.1 Doberes anticus
ACACTGCTGCTTTACGGCAGAAATAGGTGTAGCGGTGGTGCCGCCGCAGGCGAGTCTTTGACATAAGACTCTACCACTACTTATATCACACAACAATAAAAGTATTCTAGCATGATCGATCAATCTGATCGAACTTCACAAATGAAAAATGTTTCGAAAGAACATGGCGAGTCGTTCCACTTGAGACCCTTGTCGTCTCTATTCCACAGTTCCAAGCAATTCTCCTCCTCTCCATTCTCGTATCTGAAGTTGTTGGGTTCCCCGGCGTTCCAGTTGACGAAGGTTAGCGGCCTTCCGTTGGCCATCCAGAAGAAATTGCCTTCTTCAGCCAAGTCGGTGCCAGACGTCCAAAAGTGCTCGCGGCCGTAACCTGAAATTTTAAGAATTCACATTATTTCATTTTACTTTGTATTAACGGAATAGTAAGCAAGCATGCAGCCCACCTGATGTTAAGTGGTCACAGCAGCACATCTACATACTCATGTTTATTTTTTGGAATAGAGAGACAGGATTCACTATCAGTATTGCAATAGACGAGACTGTGCTAAGGAAACGGCAAAATCCTAGCAAAGGAAGGTGATAGCAATGGCACTAACGTTGCACCTATTTTTAGTGTAAAGCTATTGTTGCCAGCAGTGCAAGCATTATTGTGCTGGAACCGTTGGTCCGGTTTGATAGACGTTTGCAGGCAGACTACATTGGAACAAGGAGCATTCCAGAAATAAGAAGCTAGGCTTACCACAATTTAATAATCGTTTACAATATTATCTGTAATAGTGATCGCTAATTCGTCGAAATTTGACGGTATTTCATGAAAATACAAAATAAACTCTTTTTTGCCTGTACACACACTCCACAGACTATTGAAAAGGGAACATTGTAAAGAACGAAATTCAAAATCGAGTTGTCATTCTGACATTTCAAATTTCATTGGTGACAATCTTTACTGTATAAGACTGTGGTAGTGTGTGTAATACTTTTTATTGATTTGATGTATTTTTTTATGCATTATTATGAAAATATATAAGCATTTCGCAATCCTCTATATAAATTATAAGTGTTCCAAATTTCACACTCCTCCGAATTTTCGTAAAAAGGTGTACAAAGTTTTTGTTTCACGTTTTAATATATAGATTGCGATCTGTCTATTACTAAACTGAAATCGAGTCGTGTATGTACCTACATTGCAGATATTTAAAAAACAATCTGATATCAACTATTTAGGATTGTATTAAGACAAATAATTTAAATTTAATTTTTGTCTCCATTAAGTTTGTTTGTATGTTTGTTCGTCAATCAAGCAAAAACTACTTAACAGATTTGAATAGGACTTTCACAGTATTAATGCATGTCATCATTATCATCAACCCATTATTGCCCTACTGCCTGGTCTCCTCAGACAGATGAGAGAGCTTAGGCCAAAGGCGGATTGGTGGACTTCGTATGCCTTTGAGAGCAATATGGAGAACTCTCAGGCATGTGGGTTTCCTCACGAAGTTTTGTTTTTTAGTTATAGCAAGTGATAACTAATTGAGGAGGGTCTTGGATTCGATTCCCAGTGGGGCAGAAATTTGAATGATGAATTTAAATTTCTGTACCCGGTTGAGATGATTGTGTGCTTGTTTCTATGAGTGTCCATGGCAGCCACGACACAGGTTAAATCCTGCTGTAGGGCTATGAGTGTGAAACGTTATTTATTTATTTTTTATTTAATCGATTACGAACTTGATGCAGTAAGTGATAAAGATGATCTTATGTTATGTATACTGTGAGAAGCCTTACGCTCTATTTGCATTAATTACACGTGTACTTTCACAAAATTTTACAACTTCCTAATTCCCAGCTAATCACAGCATTTCGTACAGTACATTACATGAGGTTTGTTTTCGCCTGCTGGTACAAGTTTGTGGTTAAATGAACAACGCGATAAGTTGATATCTGGCCTCCTAGTCAAATGACTTTCTATTTAACTTTAAGGAATGTACAATAATGTACGGAAATGATATAAGCTGTAGAAAAATCACGCAGTCCAGCGTAACGAAATTTAAATTGTTAGCCAATGATTGTACGATTAATGCTATCACCGTCAATCATCGCTACGTCAAAGCGTTAGTGTTTGTAGGCAAGGAAACGCTTGGAAGCGTTTGTCTACTCGGCTACTGGCTTTAGGTAAGCGGTCGTACACGTCATGCACGCTTCCGTGCTTCGGAGGAAGCACGTGCTTAAGCTGTCGCTTATTTTTGATACATAGAAGTCGTTAAAGTGATTGCTTAGTGGTTTAAAATGTGCCTTCCGCTCCAGTGGGTCCTGATTCCAACCCCAGCTCGCATCTCTAATTTTGTGCATATCAAAAACTAGTTATCAGTCGCTCTTCTTTATAGGAAGTCTTCCGGAATGTTCTTAAAGGGCATGTGAAGTCCACTGACCCGCACTTCGGCAGCGTGGTGGACACTGTCCTAAAACCTTCTCTCAGACCGACTATACAATGTGTATGTTATGTAATGTTTCTTGTAAAATTGTTTGTGAAGTAGAAATGTACAATTTGATATTGTAACAAATAACAGTAGCTACGGCAGTATCCTGAGTCAAGCAGCGACCTCAAGGCGTTGAAAGAAAGTAGGTCGACTAATAACTAGACACTCTGGTGACAAAAAGTAAAAATGGTGATTTACACCTGGAAACGACAGGTTGAATAAGTTGTGAGCTTAACTAACAAAAACAAAGTAAGGTGGATTAAACAGTACGAGTACTTTCCTTATTTAGTATGCGAAAAGTTTTTAAAGGGTGATCTTGGTTCATGAATAGATTCGTTTTTGGTTTTGGTGTACAGTTTGTTTTTCATTGTGGTTCATAAATAGATTCTTTTTAAAAAATTTGATCCAATATTCAGGACGCTCTCCCCACGTATCATATAACGGTTTGTACCTTGGGCTTTACCAAAAGGGACACAATGTAACCTAATTGACCCATTCGCGACTACTTGCTTGTTACTAAAGACGACGGGAAATATGTACCAAGTGTCCAATTACATGGTTACTAGTTTGATTCTCGTAATAACACCACAGATTGACATCATACACAAATATTTTTAAGAACATAAAGTTTTTAATTAAAACATACCTGAATCTTTAACGTATTTTTCCAGCTTATCGTTTTCTTCTTGCGAAGATATAGAAGCCAAATGCATGCCGTGAAACCTGCAGTATTGTTGCGCCTTGAACCAGTTGGCCTGAAATGAAATGAAAAAAAGCGGTAATTAAAAATAGAACGTTGTATTACATAAAACGGAAAATAGTAAAATAAGTGTCTGTTTCATACGAATTTAAATCTTCTCTCCGTGACATAAGACCAGAGTCACGCTTGACGTTTTTTCCTATTCACGGAATGAAAAGCAACATTACTTGGTTTTATACTGCCGTTGTCAGCTGTTTTCGTCTATCTTCGACCTGTCTTTGTAAGAGTGAACTCTTTATGCAAAAATGTTAAATGGATCGCACAAGTTTTTATATTTTAAATTTAAAGCATTTACGTTATAACATTACTGAAAAACTTGTTTAACTGTTTAGTTCGATATGTGTCTCCGTTGCTATTAACGTAAGCAAAACTAGTACAAATAAAGCAATATTTATTTATATTGTTTCTGAGCGTATATTCAGAAAGTCTGTGTTGGAGGTTTCAGAGAATAGGAAGATGGAGTTTTCAAATCACTAGCCTATCACTGCTTGTAATACAACATTATCTAGAGTTATCTAGTCGGTTGATGAAATAGCAAAACTTATATGTAATAAGCCTTAAGTAGCGGGTACTGTACCGTAGTGGATACGGTTCGTCACACAATGAATGAAGTGATTGCATAGTATAAACCTCCTTACGTACGAACATATAACATCTGAATTAGCATATTAGATTGCTTTAGCTGATACAATCACTCGTATCGCTTACTGCTAATTCATCAAAGGTCGCGAATGAAACACGATGTCTGATTTCAATGATAAGATTAATAATGATCTATTATAGAAATTATTTTATCTATGACATGACGTAGGAAACAAACCAGCAACAAGTATTATCTTTGTGCCTCATAGTCTTATTTGGAGGTACGGGGTGCGTAGCGGATAAAAAGTGCTCCAAAGGAAGATACCGAAAATCATGAAGATCATGAGTTCTGTTTATGAGACTTTTCACTGCTAACAATAATTTTACTGTTTTTTTCGCTAAGAAAACATCTATCTAACAGTGGTAGAGGCTTATCTCGAAGGCTCGCCGGACAGGATTTCCGTCCTAGTTGAGGTTTGATGTGGATGTCCAAGGGCTGCGGTGATCACTTAATATCAAGTGGCCTACAAGCTCGTTTGCTACTCTATTTACATAAAATAAGTATTACCTTTGTACCTGATCGTATTATTTGAAGGTACTAATTGGCTAAAAATCATATAAAAATATGTATGTATGTAATATGCGTAACGTTGTTGCTTGACATACTTTACGGAAATACACACCTACTCGTATTAGATTGTGGCAGAGAGTCAAGCTGGTGGTGCCGCCGTAGTCGAGCCTTCTACACGAGTCTCAATAAAGTCAATATCAACCGTAAAGCAGCAGTGAGAACACTGCTGTATTTCGGTTTGAAGAATTGGTTAGGCAGAATACACTTAATAGGAGGAAGGAATCATTCCAACTTAAACTTCAGGAGTTAGGATCTATTTGAGGTTGAATGCGGATATCCATTGGCTGCAGTGACTCCTTCACATCAGGTGGCCTGAATGCTCGTTTGTTAATCCACTACAATAAATATAAGTATTGACAATTTTTTTCATTTTGGTAGACGTAATTGGTAGTATCAAGAACAATTGATATTCGACGAATCTAATTATATTTTGTTGATCGAAACTGATTCAAAATCGATTTTTAATATCGTGTAACGACGACGTCGTAGGCGGACGTTTAGTTGACTTGAATGAAACCATGTGTTAAATAAATAATAAATAAATAACGCTTCAATCTCATAGTCCCACACTAAGCTTCCCTGTGTCGTGGACACACGCAGACAAGACACACAGAAACAAGCACACAAACACCCAGACCAGGTATAGTAGTCTAAATTCATGGTTCAAATTTCTGCCCCGCTGGGAATCGCTCCAAGGACCCTTCGAAGGGCAGACCACATGTTGACCACGGCGCCATATTTGTGAAGATGTTTGTTACTTTGTTACTCAATCACGCGTTAAACTTTGAACAGATTTGGATGAAACTTGGCACAAAGACACCATGTCCTGGATTGAGATATATGTATAATCATTTTTATCCTGGTCCCTGCTGGATAAATTACGATGTTCTTTTATTTTCCTATATACGCGAAAGGAGACGCGGGTGAATGCAAGTATAAAAACAAATAGATTTGTAAATTTATTGAAATTGATCGCCTTGACAGACTAATTTGATAACGTTAGTAGGCGCGATGATACAAACTAAATTAACATAGCGAAATCGAAAGTTACGCAATCGTAGATATCGCACTTAATTTGTTTATTAAGAATCGACCATTTACGGTAAACGACATGTTAATAGGATAATTTAACGGTTTGTTAAACTATAAAGGCATGTTATGGCGTTACAATGTTTTCTTTGTTTAGAACTCCTGCTGTTCTTATCGCCTAAATTTTAACGTAGAAGGCAAATGTTATGTTGATGGCTCGTTATGAATAACCGGTGAAAAATCAAAAATCAGTTTAAACAACGGAAAATATCTGCAATTTCTAAATTCACCGTGTGATGAGCAGAGATACAGAGCACTTCTGCCGAGTCCGCAATAAAGTAGCGTGTGGCAAGTCAGAATACACTTGACAGGAGGTGTTCCAACTTACCCTGTATCTACTCAGGCAGCAACGACGCGGACAGAAGTCTAGTGATTAAATAAAATTATCAAGGTTTGTAATAATTTTCTGATGAGCATTCGAAATGGGTTTCGTGAGAAATGTTACGTTATTGCAAATAACTGTGGTGAGCTTTACCGTTGATTGGCATTTGACCGACGGTAAATATAGCCTAGGTGTCAAAAGTTATCTTGATAGGATTTCAACAGGACGGAATATTTTACTTTCTTGTAAACGATGCTAAAGATTAGTGATTGATTTAAAGAAAGTTTGTTTCAATTAATACATTATTTAGTGCGTACGAAGGTAAAGTCAGGCAAAAGAGAGCAAATTAGGTTGTGCAGTTGATATTTTATTTTTGTTTACTGTCAAAGAGTTGTCAACGGCTTGATTGTTAGATAGCGAAGTCTGTGCCAGGATCCCTTACATTGAATGTTCTTGAAAGTTCACCAAACATTATCACCTATCAACACATATGGGTATGTTGATATAATTATTTTCTATTCGAAAGCGTCTTACAAAGTATGGGATCAATAATAAAAGTTTACAAATAAGAAGGAAGTAACTTAGTCTTTCTCAGTAAGGAAGTAACTTTACATGTATATTAATGCCTACGCATGAATAATTTTATTGGAGCAATAAGTTTATCCTTGTCGTGTATCTCTACTCGCAAATATTTAACTATTACTAAGGCCCTCATCATCATCAACCTATTATTGTCAAATTACTATGTAGAGAATACCTGCCTTTCAGACATTAGAAGGGTAAGGTCTTATTTAGTCATATATATAGTATAGTCCACCTCGGTGGCCGAGTGTGGATTAGCGGACTTCACATGCCTTTGAGACATTATGGGGAACTGACTGTCAGGCATGCAGGTTCCTTTACGATGTTTTCCTTCACTGTTAAAGAGAGTGAAAAATAATTTCTTCTACGCACATAATTTAGGAAATAATAAAAAAAAAAACTGAAAAACTAAAAGCCGGGTTTTGAACTCCGACCCATAGGAGCTATTTTATCATTCACAAATACCCTCATACGGAGGACAAAGGTCGTTTTCGAAAATACGATATCTAGCAATAGATACGACCAATATTTAGTTCTCGGCATTTTAGCTACGTGCTCTGGTAGTAGATGTATGGAATGTAATATATTGTAATTCGATTTAGTTTTTAGTTACGTATAAAAAACTGGTCAGGGCCTACCCATTTTTTAAGCGTTGTTATTTCTACAAACGCTCGTTAGTGGCGATTTTTACTTTACTAATTTAAACTGGTTATACAAGATCATATGATATTACTTTAGCTTACATTTTTGTACCGTTCCATATTATTAGACAGAATGAATAAATAAAAAACGGTTTACCCTCATTGCCCCACGCTAGAATTCCTTGTGGGTACCATGAACAGACACCAGGTACCGTGCGTACCACACACCAGGAACAGAAATCTAGAATCATCGTTTAAATTTCCGTCCCCCCGGAAATCGAACCCAAAACCCTGCGAATGGCAGACCGACATGTGGCTAGAAGGCTGTGCTGTAAAAGGTTTTAATTGCTGCAAACTTTTTTGTTGAGTAAAACTTTCGATACAAGTAGAGGTGGGATTTTCAAAGATGCATTATAAAAACGTCTCTACAGTATACGAGGAATTTCAACATCACATCGGCGGCGCATTATGGCGAATATTGATGAATGGGTGTCAAATGTCACGATTTCATGAGCTTATTGGCCAGGAGTTACGTAAAACGCGAGAAGGTCGATGTTAATGATATTTTGACACTGAATTTGCAGACAAAAACAACAGTAGGAATGTACTTTTCGATGTTCATAATTTTTTGAATGTTTCTCAATTTTGGGGCATCCATATTTAACTACTGTTTAAATTTAAAATAATTGTAAGCAATTATGAACTAAAGTTTTATGAATAGAATAAGTAGCTATACAGCCGCACATGTGTGTGTACATTTTTTATTAATTTAATGTATTTCTAATGCATTTATGTATAAAGATATTGACTTTTGTAGTTCTTCTCCATATAAACATTAACTGTGCCAAATTTTATTCTCCTCCGTCCGCGTAATTTTCGTAAAAAGGGGTACAATGTTTTTGCTTTACGTATTAGATATAGTAGTAGATTCCTATAGTTACGGATTTAATTGATATTGTATGATTGATGAATTGATGATGTATGTTTTATTAAGAAAATTTTCGCAAAAGCAATATAAATAAGTATTAAAAAATAAACGAACGAAAAAATTATGCGAACCAACTGCATAGGATTTTTTTAAAGATGATTTGAATAAAATTTCGACTTCCACTCAGTATTATTTACCTATTGAATTTTTTTAGATTTCAGAATTGAAACGTAATGGCACTTTAGAAATTACTAGGGAGCAAATTTCTTGCATAGTTTGCTCTGCGGCGAGTTCTGATTGGTTCAGTATTAACCCATTATTGTATCACTTCTGTGCACTGTTCTCTTCTGAGATGAGAGGGTTTACATCTACCCTGCTGCTTTAGTCTATCACATAAATATAAATTAACAACATAAATTAATTTCTATAGCACATATAATTTCGAGAGATATTTATTTTAATTTAGATATATATTTTTGACCTAGGTGCATTGAATACTATTTACAGCATAACTATACAAAAAAGTTGGACAACATCAGACGCTGTTAGTCTTTCAACTTCGTTTCGCAAATAACACTTTTAATGTTAAAGATGTCGGAAACAAGCCAGCCGCAGGCCACATACATGGCTTTTGGCCACGTGGTTACTACAGTCTATGGATGTCCACAAAATTCATTATTCATTAAGTATGTATACTAAAGCTAATAGACAAACAGTGAAAAACGCACAGGGAAAACAACTTCATTCAAGTCAATGAAGAGCCATTCAGAATCAAGTTTCAAAAACTGCTTTTTTACTACTTAGTCGAAAACATCTATTGATTACTTATAAGTAGTAAACAAACGGGATTCGGTGTAGAGCTCGCTCACATTAGGTCGGAACTGCCGGCGTATGGTTTCGAAGCGCTATTCATAAAATGTATGTTAAGATAATTAATTAAAATGTGTCCTTCATTCATTGCTTTTGGCAAGTTTACCTGTCAGACAAATATCTGATGCAAGATAAAATTTGTACACGGACGTACAAGATAAGAGCGACGGAAGCCAAAAAACAGGCGATTAATGGTAGCATTGGTCTTAACTCAAAGACTCGCATATCGTCGCAGTACCGCAGAGCCTATTTCGACGGTAAAGCAGCAGAATACACCAACATTCCAACTTAGTCCTCAGCAACGCATCCACGTACTAACTCAGACAGGACTTTCGAACTATTTGGAGTTAGATGGTAATGTACTTGGGCTGTAGTGACCAGCTAACATCCTGATGTTAGCTAGTTGCAGCCACCTGTGGCTTGCATGATCGTTAGATACTTCATTAATATGCATATTTTAAAAAGGCGAGACTTTCAAAAACGCCATACGACATTTCAATATGTATATTTCAAATCATTACCATCAACAAACTATTCCTTACAGCTGGGCACGGCTATTAGAGAAGAAGGGCTTAGGCCATAGGCCACCACGCTGGCCAAGGATGCATTGGCGGATTTCACATTTACTCAAGAACATTATAAACAACCTTTAGGGAGGCATGCGGGCTTTCTCACAAAGTTTTCGTTCCAACCCAGATTCAACGCAGCGGGCGCTCGATTGCAGGCTTATCATCGGCTATCACAGATAAATATTTTTTCCAAACGACCTGACGTGACTCACTTAATGCGAATGGCTTTATGTGAACAGGCACTTTAAAAACATAACTTTATTGATACCTACTTAAGTAGTTGAAGACCTTTGGATCTATTTTATGAGTGGCAAGAATTGGAATGGCTCCAGAAACCGACTATTGGACGTAATTGATGCGAAATCGATCCACTACGGAAGTGTTTTGAACTTTGCCTCCTTAACTTTGAAAGTAGGGCATTTTGTGTGATAACCGTTTATTGGACATTTGGTGTGAGAGCGTGTTATACAATGCAATAATTTGCTGCGGAGTTAAGTAGCTGTTTAAAATAGTTCATGTTTCTTATACAATTGTATTCAAATGAATAATTCATATCATCAACCCATTATTGTCCCACTGCTGGGTACGGGCTCTTTGATCAGAGACGAGAGAGTTTAGGCTATAGTCTACCAAGCCGGCCAAATGCGGATTAACAGACTTCACACACCTTTCAGATTATTACAGAGAACTCAGGCTTGCAGGTTTCTTCACGATGTTTTCCTTCACCGTTAAAGCGAGTGATAATTAGTTTACAACACTTACACATACTTATCACACGAAATCGTTACTTGTATCTCAATAGGTAATTGTTGAGTTTTTTTTAAAACAGAACTTAATAGGAAGAAATTGTGTTCCGTTGTAATTGCTCGAAAATGTCGTTGAGGCAGGGACAACAATTGACTGATCTGGTCAGAATCTAGTCCAGTCCGTACGTCCAGATTCTATAGTTCAGTGAACCCCGTGATCGCCTGCATCGTTTAATATTCTACATACAAGGCAGTATGTAAATTATAGGTTAACTTTAAGATTTGGTTTTGGTTATTCTTCTTGTTTTAATGTCTTGTCTCAATCAAACATTGAGACATTCATAGTTTAAAAGCATAGTCAAATTAAAATACTACATATGTTTGTATAACATCGATCCAGCGGAATGTGAGATACAGCTTGATCTGTAGTACGCGCCTTCATATACTGGAGAGGTCAATTAAAATGATTACTGCTTTTTTTCTCATGTCATGCGGCGACATCGTCTCGGGCAGTTGTCTGGTAATAATAGAAAAATAGTTTTGTAATTACATAAAAGTTTCTCGAAAGTTGTAGTAATTTATGTTAGTGAAATTTGTATTCAAAATGTAATTCTTTACATAACTGAATTGCAATTACAATTACTAAATTGTGACAGAACTGTAAGTTGCATTTTACTATCCGAAAATTTTGATTATTTTAATTAGCCCTTTGTATTCATCTCATACATAACGTTTCACGAGAGGCGAATATTCTCAAAACAATACTAATTTGACTTAGTTGTACCTAATTGTAACATTGCATGGAATCTGTCTGTAACCGGTCTCAGAGAAAGTTATTTCGCGTCAGGATTTCGAGATTGCCTCCTACAACGAGAAGCGGCGCAAATTGCTATCCAACTTTGTTTAATCCGGCTTTATCTCAATAGAAATAAGGTTTAAAATATAATTGGCTCAGGATATGTGGTATAATGAAATGGATGGATTTCGTTGCAATGTTTTAATTGCAATTGAGGAATGAAAAGTTTGTTGGAAATATAACGTATGTGATTCTAGAGTAGTTTTATGACTTTTCATGCTTCGACGTAAGTTCAAGAGGTGACAGGCTCCTGTCGTCGTTCCGTCCCCGCGTCGTCTCCCGTTCTGTTTGCAATTCATCAATGTTTGCTTAGAGGCGGTAGAGTTTTACAACGAAGGCTCGTCTGCGGCGGCACCACCACTATACCAATTTCTGCCGTAATGTAGTAATGTTGCCATTGCTGTGTTTTTATTTCAAGGATGTGTTTAGTTAGAATACACTGAGTAGGAGGCATTCTAATTTAGTCCTCAAAAGTATCAACGTATGCACGTATGTACGACTTCAAATACGTCTATGGACTGTCGGGACAACTAAACATCAAGTGGCCTGAATTTTCGTTTGCTATTATTTTAATATAAAAAAGAAAGAAGATAAAAACATGGCATGGTAGGCACGGGTCTCTTCTCAGACACGAAATGATGAAAAGGTCTTACGGTACCCCGTGGCCCGAAGAAGTGATAGGTAATGGATTACTTCGAAAAACTCAAAGACTATGGAATTCGAACTCACTGGAGTTGGACATGAAACCACATTCAACATCAAATAGGACGGAAGTCCAATCAAAGGTCCGATGTGTGTGTCGGTGAGTGTGTCGTGCGCTGTAGGGAGGAATGTTTTACAAAATGATTATGTTTTAGTGTGATATTGTCATATCAGCTGACTATTTATTTATTAAGTGAAGGTTTATATCTGAATGCGATTTTATATTGGAGATATGGAACGATCGCGGAGCATGATTTTTTTTACATTGATCTTCGACTACATCTGCATGCACTCTGCAGATTCTGTCTCTACGAACGTACTAAAATAGGATCAGATGTGTGATAACGATGGAAATCTAATTATGTAGCTGCGCAGGATTTCTTATTGATATATGTGAATATTTCCATCCATCTAGCAGCCTTTGGTGGTCTACTGCTGCACAAAGGCTTCCCCTAATTAGCGCCATTCTGTCCGGTCCTGCGCCTTCTGAATCTAGCGGTTCTCCGCTGTTTTCCTTAGGACATCAGTCCAACTGGTCGCAGGGCAACCTGTTCTCCTTTTCCCAAAACGTTGTCGCCATTTGAAGACCTTTGTTCCCCATCGGTTATCGGTCCGTCGAACGATGTAGCCTACCCATTGCCACATCAGCCAGCTTACTCTGAGAGTTATGTCGGTGAGCCTCGTTAGTGTACGAGTTTAATCAGTTCTGATTTTACCACGTAGAGAAATACCAAGCATAGCTCTCTCCACTATAGTGAATATTTACCATGAATATTATTAAAGTGCGTCAATATCGTCATGTTTAAAATGATAGACGGACTGAAGAATCAACAAAGATGTATTGCGTACGTTGCGTACTCGACACGGAAGTAAACGCTAAAGGTTAGTTTTTGTAGGCAATCAAGTGATATCTTTGAAAAAAATAAGTTAAACATAATATTTGATGTTGGTATTTATTTGTATACAAATAGTCATGGAAAGATTTAGATGTTTGCCCGGAATTCCAAATTCCAGATCAACTGATCATAGTTATCTGCTGGTAAATTGTTTTTGTCAAGTAATAATATTGAATGAAGACGAATACCAAGGAATTTTGCATCCAAATGTTTATGAAGTCTATCGATTCACACATGCGGAAGATCTTCATGTCCACCTAGTCAGAGAGCGACCTGTACCAATTTTACGAGGCTTGGTAACCATTCATAGATCTTTCTTCCCAATCGGTTGTCGGTCTTTCGATCGATGTGGCTTATCCTGAGAGCTAGTCTTTCGTTTACAGATTTCATAATTTTCAGGATTCTATCGCGTATAAAAATACCGAATACAGCTGAGTGACTGTAATAACCCATCGCTGGGTTCTTTGATTTGCCACTATTTTGAGGTAGCTGTGCCTAGCATGATACAGAATTTATTTAGCTACGCCCCAATAGTTTTTTTTTTAAATATACGGAATAGCATACAATCATGCTGGCTACCTGACATCAGATGGTCACTACAGCCCATGGACATCCACATCTAACCTCAAAATAGGATCGAAGTTCTACCTGTGATTGTACGTTAATGTGTTCTTCTACTCCGGGGGACTAAGTTGGCATGCCTCCTGTATATTCTGCCTAACCACACCCACCAAAGCGTAATATAATACAGTTATGTTTACACTACTGCTTTACGGCAGAAATTTATGCAGCAGAGGAGGATTCGACAAAAGACTTTACCACCATAAAGGGCGTTAACATAAGCTATTAACATATATTGCTGTAAACAGCATGTATGCAAATCTAATCAATATACAAAATGGTAAGATGCGAACGTTAGTATAACTTGTCCTTACGCGTTAAGATGAGACATCTGGCAGCCTTGACCATTCGTTTCCGATTTCGCCACCAGGTGCCGTGAGGCGTGGTGAGTCAAATTGTTTGGAGAAAGAGAAAGCCCGCCAATCGATCATGCACGAATCGAAGATAAGATGCGTACGCGCATGACGTAACCAATGACGATCCCATGTCAGCTCGTCTCACCGTTATCCAAATAAAAACTCTCTAATGTCGGTGACGCCTTTGCTAACAGGTAGTGAAGTGCTTATTAAAAGTGTTTAGAGTCATTAAGAAAAATAAGCATCTTTCTTAATGATTTTAACGAGCAAATAAGCATACGCGATAACGATAAGAATACACTAATATCTAATTACTATTTAGTTGCCAGTAGTAAAGTATTTTTGCTGTGATTTTTCTTACATTTAGCTACATCGAATGAACTAAACGCGAAGGACAGTCGTATATATCATAAAAAAAAATATTAACTATGTTTCCTGAGCATGACTAAAACGTAAGTTTATTTTCGTTAAAAATATAGATGTTAAGCGACATTTTGAAATATAAAATGAGATCTTTGTGACAATTTATTTTTGACGCAAATTTTATCGCTCTACCCAAAAAGGGGACCACTATTGTTTGTCCAAATTTCTTCATATCTCATCCCCATTGTCATGCCATCTATTTCGTATGTTAAAATTATGGACCCGAATTATACTGAACTTAGCATTGTGGTACTTACTTAAATAAGAGACACAGCAACTTTATTTTAAGATGTGTCAACGCATCCTTAGTTGTTTTAGTAAGGTCTCTAGAACTTTATCGGAATTTACTATTTATTGGAGAGCAGTGATAGTCTAGTAGTTAGGAATCTCGACCTTCCGTTACGGTGAATCGGGGTTCATATCCCCGCACGCACCTCAAATTTTTAGAAGTTCTATGCGTCCATCCGTATGGCGCCGTGGTCAACGTGAGGTCTGCCGTTCGGAGGTTCCTGGGTTCGATTCTCAGCGGAGCAGAAATTTTAATGATAAATTAAGATTTCTATACCTGGTCTGGGTGTGCTTGTTTCTGTGTGTGTATATGGTACTCACGACATAGGTTAAATCCTACTGTGGGATTATGAGTGTGAAGCGTTATTTATTTATTTAGATATGAATTACCACTTGCTTAAACGGTTGAGGAAAACATCGACAAGTAACCTGCATGCCTGAGAGTTCGCGGCGATGGTGGAATCTGGCCTAAACTCTTCTCATCTCAGAAATGTCGTGCCCGGCTGCCGTATTTTGTTAATGATGACGATTGTTTGGACGGTAAGATCGTATAAAAATTTAAATATCTTTATCACCTGTGATATACCATGATAGGTGAAAGCGAGAACGGAACGTATATAAAAACAGATACGGATGCTTTAGACTTAACTTCAACTGCGCAGCAAAAACTATGCAAAAAGTTCCTAACCGGATTCGCAGTTCGTTTACTTCGAGGTGTTCGGACGTAATCAACGTTAGTTTTCAGTTATCGCGATGACCGTGCTCGTACCGATATAGGATGTTATAAAAGTGGAGGTCAGAGCGCTTCCACAACCAAGAGCCATCAAAGATTTTGAAGAAGGTATCCGATAGAAATATATGTAAGTCTCATTCTCTTTACCAGTAACGTATAGTTGATGGTGGTAGAGTCTTATGCCAAAGGCTCGCCTGCGGCCGCACCACCACTGCACCTATTTCTGCTGTAAAGCAGCTGTGTGAGAACTGCTATATTTCGGTTTGAAGGGTGTAGTTAGACAGACGACACTGGACAAGAGGCATTCCAACTTAGTTCTCAGGAGTAGCATCGCATCCACACACAACCTGGATGTGGATGTCCATGAGCTGTAAAGACCACTTAACAACAGGTGGCTTATATGTTCGTTTGTTATTCTGTTAATATAAAAAAAGCAATTTGTTTTTAATACTTTTATACCCATATTTTTAGGACAACCGCATTCGATCTCAAATAGAACCGGCATCATACGTGAATGCGTTGCTACTATTAAGGACTCAGTTGAAAATTTGTGCATCGTATTTGTTCAAATACATGACAATAAATGCCTTTTTTTACGAAAATCCTCGTCATGGGTACCTTACAATCGAGGGAGCGATAGAGGGTTATGTCGGACTCCAACCGGCTAAAACGCCACGGTGTTCCTCTCTACGCCAAATGACGGAGTCACGAGCACGCTTTCGCATTCTTCCGCGACCTCGACAGCAAAGTTCCCTTAGGGACCTCTTCCCATTTGTGGGATGGAGGTGGAGTTATTCCATCCCGCCTGCGTTGAATAAGCAATACTTAGTACTAAGCACCTAGGTCAGCAATAGGTTGACTGTCCAAGGTTGTATGTTACTGAAAACTAGAAAAATTACTATTTTTTTAATATTAGCAGAGTAGCAAACGAGCATGCAGGCCACCTGATGTTAAGTGGTCTCTGCAGCCCATGAGCAT
>DWKW01000544.1:0-16026 GCA_018250115.1 Doberes anticus
CCGAACGTATGTTTTTGAAAAACGCTTTAAAACCTGTTTAGGTAAAAGTTTTTTTAGTTTTTATGATTGTTGATTGTCACTCAGATAAATAATGATTCCGTAGACGCAGACCATTTTGTTTTATTTCAATTATTGAGAATATTACAGCTATATTTCCTTAAGGGGTACGAATTGAGCAACCTTACCCTATGTCTCCGTGAGGACGCCGAGGACGTCAAATACTCATTTTTGTTGTCACGTTAATTGGCTTAGTCATGTTAAAGTTGATTAATCTTATTGATCAAGTAATAATTATTGATATTATTACTATGATGATGAAGCGGTTTTAGTAATTAAGTTGTGTGTTTATACATACTTGAGTACCTGCAACCGTGTGGCAGGAATGCATTCCCCGCTCTGCTTGGATTAATATAAAAAGCGGAGCTCCGTCGGAGCTCGCACTCCTCCCCCACTCACATAAGTCTGGGCGAGCCCTTAGGGTTCCCCATAAAAAACTCGGTGAAGCTGAAAAGGCCGCATGGCCTCCAGCATATGCCATTAGAATAAAAAAAGGAGCTCTCACTCTGTGTTCGTCGCTCGAAAGAGTAACATCTCGTGAAATCACTGCCAGTACTATTCAGTCGTAATAAACTGTCATTGTTTAAAGAAACCAGCTTTCGTTCTAATGGACGACCGCCCTTCATCACCTATCCTCATTTCTGGAGCCTCGAGGCCAAGCGAGGGGCCAGGCTCTAGGGCTGAGCATCACATAGAATGTATTGCTCTCATATACTTCATTTATTTAAAAACATTATTAAAATTAAAAATTACGTTTATGCTGCGCAGACGGTGACGACGATTGCCGGCATCACGTCGTATCCTTTGGATACGGTGAGGCGACGCATGATGATGCAGTCGGGGCGGCCGGTCAACGAGCGGCTCTACAAGAACACGCTGCACTGCTGGGCCGTCATACTTAAGACCGAAGGTCCTGGAGCATTCTTCAAGGGCGCGTTCTCGAATGTTCTCAGAGGCGCAGGCGGTGCATTTGTGTTGGTGTTGTATGACGAGATAAAGAAATTACTTTGATCTCGTAAGGATCTTATACCTTCTTGTATTCTGATTAGGCTCGGATATTGTGCTCGTTATTGTTATAAATATATTTTTAGGTTGATGTCAAATTTTGTAGTCGTGTACATTTAAAGTTGCGTATTTCATAATTTACAAATACATGCCATAAAGAGTGTAGTTTTCAATTTTGAAATATATGTAATTTTAATATTTCTGACGTTGTTAATTCTAACTAATGTAATTAGTACCTATATAATGTATTTAGTATCTTATTTATGTTAAGATGGATCTTGTAGTGTCAACAATTTTTATCGCCTTGTAATGTATGTCTTAACATACATGTTAACAAACCTGGTCTGTTTACGTCTTACTATCTCTAAAATCATTGCCTTATGGTTAATTGTGTACCTACATTGTATCTCCCGTGTTGTACGCATAGCAATGAAATTTGCTTGTTTTCTCCAACATATCATTGATGTTTGATTTGATGCTGGCAGAGTCTTATGTCGAAGGCTCGCCGGCGGCGGTACCACCGCGGGACCCATTTCTGCCGAAAAGCAGCAGTAAAACAGGAGGATTCCAACTTAGCTCTCAGGAGTAGCAACGTATCCCACATACAACCTTAGATAGGACTTCCGTAAGGTTTGATGTGGACGCCCATGGGCTGCAGTGACCATTTAACATCAGGTGGTCTGCATGCTCGTTTGCTATTACGTTTGAATGATCATAAAAAATATGCAGGATAAATAGCGTAGGAGAGGAACAGGTAACGAAGCCTTGGGGTACACCTGCATTGACAACCTTCATAAACTTAATTGTTTAATAAGCAATTGCTTCCAAGCATCCTCTGCATAGAAAATGGATATACACACCAATTAATTAAACTGAGTTCAAAGAAGAATTACAAACAAATAAGCAATTTAGGTACTCAAGTTATAAATTACACAAACGGCCCTCTTCTGTAAATTTAGCTCGTTTCCCCCTCAATAGAATGTCATAAGATATTCTCTATGAAAATAACTGAAATAAATGAATTGCCAATATCTACGTCTGCCAAAGAGAGTATTTTCTTAAAATTAAATACTGCAGAGTCTATTTGCCAATTGCGAGATGCGTGGTCTCCATTCTGATTTAGATTGATGATTCTAAGAATTTTAATCGATAGCGGTACACTGAAATTATCTTTAGTAGGTCTTCTCTGGTGTTTTACGTTACCTACCCTAACAAACTGCGTCTTAAAGGGTATTAGCGATCGCGAAATTATAGCCACTTCTTCAGAATAAATATAGAACTTAAAGAAATCTCTATTACAGTTGATTTCATAGTTGTACCATCATTGTCCAGAACTCACGTCTGGAAGACACGAACACACCACATCCTACATTACCCTCTTTCACTACCGTGCCAGATTGTCACATTAGGGAAAAAGAGGTACTTGAGACACTTCTCTCTCTAGACATGGGTAAAGTTAGCGGTCCAGATAGTATCCTGTTCTCAAACATTGTGCTCCTGAGTTGTCTCCCGTTCTGACACGCTTGTATCGCCAGTCATACAACTGGCATGGTCCCTAATTCGTGGAAGCTTGCAAATGTTCAGCTAGTGCCCAAAAAGAGTAGCCGTGCAGATCCCTCCAACTACCGACCAATTTTGGTCACCTCCATACCACAGTAATGTAATATAGCAAAGTAATGGAACATATACTGAATATCAAACTGCTGGCATACCTTGAAGCCGAAGATCTCAGTGACTCAATATGGTTTTCGTCGGAAATGTTTCAAAGAGGCTGTCGGAAGACACGGTGTCTTTTGCCGTGTCTCTTGTCTTTGCTTGTCTAAATGCTACGACAGGGTCCGGCATGACGGACTCATAAGCAAGCCTCCCTCGTACGGACTTTACCCTGGCTTGTGCAGGTGAATTTCAGATTTCCTGAGGGATAGGTGCTTAAAAGTAGTCGTCAATGGCTACTGATCAGACCAACAGGTCGTTAATGCTGGTGTTTCTTAAGGATCTGTCCTCTCTCCAACCTTAGTATTCAATTACCTACTTAAGCCTGGGAGCATTGGTAACACTGACATCAGTACGGTTGTAAAGAGATACTTTTTAACACCCCAGGCCTGCGTGGAGGATATTCAGGCCGAGCGAGAGCCTTTAATAGAGCATATGAATGTGACACTTAAGTCCGTAAGGTGTTAAACTTAACCCGATTAGGGTGCTGCCAATCAGATTAAGTTCAACACCTCCAAGACACAGGCATTCACTGCTAAACGGAATCAATTCAACCTTGTGTGCACTTTCCAAGGTGTACCTAAGCGAAAACAGCTACGAAAAAACTTGGCATACTGAACAAGGTGAAATACCGTTCACGGATTTCTGAATAGGGATAGACTAGTTTATGTAAGAGCGAAAAATAGACAATGTCTAGCAAAAGTATACGCATAGGTCTATCAATGCAGTGCGTTCTTATAAACAACTCGCAATCGATACTCGCCATCGATACTCGCCGCCATGGTGGGTCGAGGTTCACGCCAGGGTGGGTCGAGGTTCAAACCCCAGCACGCACCTCTATTTCTCGAAATTAAATATTGTCTGTTAAAATTTTTCCAAATTATGTGCGTATTATGAATTAATTATCACTCGCTTTAATGGTGAATGAAAACATCGTGAGGAAACCTGCATGCCTGAGAGTTCTTCATAACGTTCTCAAAGTCATGTGAAGTCCGCCAACCCGCACTTGGCCAGCGTGGTGGACTATGGCCTAAACTCTCATCGAGAGAGGACCCGAGCCCAGCAGTGGGACAATAATGGAATGGGTTGATGATGAATCGATACTCCACTCCATGACAACGATTATGATTCCTGGTTTGTTGCAAGTAAACAACGACTTAATTAGTAATTAACGATTAAGTACTCATAACTTTTTCATCTCGGGCACAGCCACAAGCACCGTTACGACTGGCGAAATGAACATCAAGTTAACTAGCTTAGAACCAGTTTCTTATCGTTCTTATAAGCTTATAAGCGTTTTTCTTGGTGAGATAGCTATAAAAACTTAGTCAAATTATAGTCAGCAATCTTTTATGCAAGAGAAATATAAAAGAGTTTCAATCGGAGTACTCCAGCCCGATCTTTTTATAAAAAAAAGACGAACGTATGTGTGTTGATTTCCGAGCCCTAAACAGACTTACTGGTAAGGACAGATGCCCCCTTTAGCTCTAGTTGACGATCGCATTGATCGGCTAGGTAACTTTATATACATCTCCATCCTCGATATGGCTACAGGATTTCATCAAACACCCATTACCGAGTATAGTACGCACTATACGGGCTTTGTTGCACCTCAGCGCCACTGTGAGTACCTCAAAATGCCTTTTGGTTTGTGTTACTCCTCAATTGTGCACCAGAGCAAGCGGAGTGATGCTGGGCGAGTGCTGGTCTATATAGAGTGTAAGTGCTATTTCTGCCGTAAAGCAGCAGTGTGAGAACTGCTATGCTTCGGTTTGATGGGTGTGGTTAGGTAGAAGACACCACACAAGATTCCAACCTAGTCTTCATGAGCAGCAACGCATCCACATACGACCTCAGATAGAACTTTCGTCCTAGTTGAGGTTTGATGTGGATGTCCAAGGGCTACAATGAACACTTAATATCAGGTGGCCTGGATGCTCGTTCGCTTTTCTATTAACTTTAAAAAAAATATAGATAACGACCTTATTTTAAGTTCTTCGATAGATGTAGGAATATCCTTACTTCGTGAAGTTCTGTTTACTTCTAGTCAGGACGGTTTCTCAATCAATTGAAGTAAATGCTCTTTTTAGAATCCTGAGATAGAGTATTTGGGAAGATTAAAAACAAAGGTTCGGTGAGGGCCGAGCTCACGCAAATTTTAAACACTTACAAAGTCCCCTATTTACCATAATGTTAAACAGGTGCTTCAATTATTAGGTATCGCAGGGTATTTTAAAAAATACGTGAAAAGCTATGTAACCAAGACCGTCTCTTCTAAAGACTGCCTTTCTCATCTAACTAAAAAGGGTGCCACGTTTAATTGTGGGCTAGAAAAAGTGCGAGTGGATCTTATTAAGCCTCTAACCAATGCACCAGTGCTGGTGATATTCGACCCCAAATACCAAACTGTGGTAGATTCGGACACCAGTAGGCCCGGATATGGCGCAAAACTGCTACAAATCCATGCAGATAATGCAGTAGACAAATCGAATATTTTAGTAAGATCACTCAAAATGTAGAGGGAAGGCACCACTCCTACGAATTGGGGACTCTGGTGGTTGAGAAAGCATTACAACATTCCCAGCTTTACCTTATCAGACACCGTTTCAAGTTTGTGGCTGATTGCAACGCCATGAAGTCAACAGACTTGAATAAACTTGGGATAAAGACTTGTTACTGCGGGTAGCTTGATGGTGCCCGTATCTCCAAGATGTTGACTTCCAGATAGTACACAGAAAGGGTATCATGATGCCGCAAGTGATTATGTGAGCCGCAATCATCCAGTACAGGTAAACCAGATATCTCGTCCACAAAAGCAAGCACAGATAGCTCAATTTGCTGACAATGAAACTCAAAACTTAAAGGTGCAACTGCAGGAGAGACAGTTACGCTCCACTTGGTACACAGTCCAGAATGGGCTTCTTTGAGACAGATGAGGAACCCAGGCTGGCAGGCAGGCAGGATGTTAACACTTCCAAGTTCTGAGTCTTCTAACACTATTTCATGACACAGTAAGCATTCTTACTTTCTATATTGAAGCTATTATACATTTTGCTGCGTCGGTTGCACTCGCGATTATTCGCTTCAGTGAAGTACTTTGTGATATACAACATTTTTTGTTTTGTTATCAGGCGCAAGTACAAATAAACTGGGTGGTTTTCCAACACGTCAACATGCCACATATAATTAACCATGAGATAAACATGTGTTTTCTAGATTCAAATCACAATGCCAATCCTTGAGGGTTCAAGGATTGGCATTGTGATTTTTTTATCTTCATTACGAATGCAAGACGAATCGGAAATTGAATTCGTTTAAACTTAAAGGAGTATCAGTTGGGATCATAGAAATCCTCGGAATGAGAACCTTTGCGTTTTCCTTTGAGTATATTTGCATGAAGTACATTGATCATCAGTTTTCTTGACACTAAATGCGTTCCATTGCATAGTTAAGGTTTCGAAGCATGATGACCACCGAGTAGTTTGTGACTTCGTCTTTGTTTCTTACACATACATACATTTGATTCTGAATTACAAAGTTTATGTCATCCACATCTTTGTTCTTAGTCGCCAAAATTACTCGTTCACTCAACCATTTGTTATTTCTGTGGTTGTCAATGATGTTCGGGAACACTTTGTTGATGAGTTCGTCTTTCGATGAGACGAAATTGCAAAAAATTAGGGAAAATGAGATCAACTCGCTCGATTCGCCGACAGGACAGAACCAAAAGTCAGCAGTTCCTTGAGGAAATCTTCAGAAAATTGTTCGTTCAACAATGCAAGCGTTGCCAGCTGAAGTTTATCCACATAACGACGCCGACTTGATGATTTGAGGCAAACGTTCATTTAATCGCCAGCCGTCGATCTTGGAATTACTGGCAATGTGTAATGGTTACTGATAGAAGACGAATGTTGGTTATTAGCGAGTTTTCAAGTTGGGTTAAAGAACTAGGTGCCGATATATATTATATCACGCCTGAAATGCTTCACGTCATTGGACAGGTCGAGAGATATGTGATAATAGTCCTGAGCATGTTGTGTTTTGAAATCAGTGTAAATCCCGCTTGGTCTAAAACACTGGAGACTGCAATGAATACTAAACGTAACCCGACAAAAGACCACGCAAACATCTCCACTGAACTTGCCGGAATGACTCCTCTATATGCTATATCGAACAACAGTTCCAGACACGGCTATCGAAGACATAGAACCAAACCGCGAAGCCTGACCGGAGATATGTAGGACTAGGGCAAGTGGACTACTAGCTGAAAGTCAATGGCACCAAGTTAGTCAGGCTAACCAACATCGACGATCTCTCTTTGTTATTAAGTACTCTTAGTCCATAGGTAAACTAGATCCTGGGATGCGGAGCCCTTACCAAGTTGCCAAGACTTGCCCGGTGATCGCTAGGAGTTGAAACTCTTGGCTGGTGGCTACGGGAATACAACACCGCTACCGGCTGCGGCTCAGTACAGAACTGTTCTTCGTTCTTCGATCGAGGGTACGGTTCGATATCTTGGTAACAGATGCGCATTACTTTATAATATGTTGGTCGGTGCCAACAGATGCGCATTGCTTTATAATTTGGTTTGTGCCAATAGGTGCGGACTACTTCATGTGTTGGTTGGTGCCAACAGACGTTTATGTTTCCGTTTACCATCATACATAACTGAATAATTTTTATGTGTCCGCCGGTTAAGTATTCCTATTTGTTTCACGGTGGGGTGTGTGCGCGGTCACGATGACTGTGTGGTATGCAAAGGCGCCTTGTGTATCGTACAGGCATTGGGTTCGTGTATACAATCTAGCGGCAGGAACATAAAATAAATAATCCCCGTATAAATCTTACTTTACAGTCAGTGACCAGAAAGAGTTGGTTCATGAGTCCCCAGAGCCTTCTATGCCGGGACCGAGTCAGACACGATCACTGCTGATGCTTGATTTGGTCGCCGATACTTTGGACATCTAGAATGTCATCGAGGAGGACGCTCCGGCTCCCCATGATGTCGTCGAGGACGGCTCCACGTCGTTGGAGGCCGTGTAAGATATACAAGTTGTATTGAAAGAGCTAACTCAACCCGTAGGCAATTCATTCATTGTCGAGCGCTTGGTGCGTGAACATTAGATTCTGATTGGTGTCTTGGTCTATTTCAGTGGTGCAAAACGGTGATTGTTATTTGGAAATTGGTTTCACTATTTGTTATTGTTAAATTAAATCAAATAAGTAATTAGTTTACATAAGGTATTTTATTTTTTTATGTTTGATCCTACTGATTCTAAAAATACATTAAAAATACGAATGGGCCTAGAATCGAACCCCTGTAACCCCCATATGTTTTGCCGACTAAGATGCCCGCTTACTTCAGTGTTCTGAATTCTAGAACTCAGATAAGAAGAAGTTACCTCTGATGTCGCGTTTAAGTTGGCTGCTTTAGATTTTATGGTGGTTTTATTGAATGATTTACAATCTATTCGAGATTTTTTAAATTTTGCATAAACAATGCTGTTGATGCTTATTTACTTATCAATTTTTGATACCTAATTTAGAAAAACGAATAATTATGTAGTATTATCAGTAAAAGTGAGAATAAATAGCATCTAGGTAGAGTACTAATAAAAATTAACAGTTCCGTGGACGTTTAAACTTTTGATAAACTGTGATTTATATATCGGCATTTATTTTCATTACATGATATTGCATTATTTGATGTCACATAATAGTGCTACTCCTCTTAACGTCCAATGTCTAGGATTGCTGTCCGTTTCGAAGTCTATGGACCCAACATATTTTGCGTCTGTCCTCTGAGGTTTTCTGTAAATAGGACATTCATAAAGCCTGGGATCTTTCCCAGCGGTTGTGTTGATTGCGAAGATGTAGATCACGGGCATCTGCTCGTAAAGAACTTTAGGCTTCGATTCTATTAACTTGCCCGATTTTCTATCCAGTGATGCTCCTGAAATGTCAAAATACGTTCAAATCAGTAGTTTAATGATATTTTACTATAGGTTTATTAAAGACTAGCCTCGACCTTCCTGAATTACCCGTGTAATTTTTCGGTGTTTTCTTGGGATCCCATTACTGGTTTTATACATCGAATAGACGAAATAACTCTGTTCTTAATTGACATAAAGCAGGCTTTTTAAATCATAAAGACAGACAAACATACGAGCCACCTTATCCTCCTCTGTATACACAGAAGGAATAGAGCGGGGGACTAAATCATACGACACACCAACGTTGTTCCGTTTCGGGTGCACAGGAACTTTCTTCCAGCGGTTCTTTTGCAGTAATGAAAGAAAGTGATAACAGAGCTGACAGGATGGAGCGTAAATCTTCAAAACTACTGGAGGAATGGTCCGGTACGCTCGACTTATCGAAGCTCGAGTACTGAAGGACTGTACAGTTCGTCTGATAGACCTCTGTGTCTGTGTGAAACGGACTTCAGATATTGAGCTCTTGTGAGGTGGTAGTGTGACGTCTCTATGTGTATGGTGGAAAGAATCAATAGAAAAATTTTCTCAGCAGACTTGGCGATACCAGAGCTCTCGGATTGGTAGGCCATAAGCCTTTTGCCAATTCTACCAATGAACTCTGACTTTGACCTGCCTATACTCTGGTAAGTAGAATTTGATACACAGATTTTTTAAAATCTGTGATCCGCTGATCCTCATTGGTATGCACCAAGTTGAACGGGGACTTTAAAGCTGTGGGAGGAATTATCGCTGCGAATAGTTCTGTGCGTTAAAGGTAAAAAGTATGAAGCAGTGATTCTTCGGCGTATCAAGAGACAAGGAGACAATCTCGAGTCAACAGTATAGCCCATTGTAGGCAGTAAAGAGAGGTGCTGGCTCCGGTACGCACGGTAACCCATTCCAGTTTTTACTCCGATGCTATGTTTGCGATACGGTCTGAAAGTGAGAACGCCTCGCGACTCATCAGAACCTGGTCCGCTAGCCCCTGTACCATTTATAAGAGGGGTAGAGTAGGGAGAAGAGATAATAGGCACTCCGGCGCACTACTGAAAAACGTGGTGTGACATTTTAAGAGCCTTTTACTCCGGCCTGCATGGCAGATAAAAGTACTTTAACACCGAGCAGTTGCTAGGTTCTGGTTCTAATTGTAATTTAGCTTTTGAAGTAGTAAACTTTACCTTCCAGAAATAGTCCATAAACATAGACTCCTTCGCTAGGACCCTCATGAACATCCTCACGATTCAGCTTGGTGATGTGATTTTGTAAGACTACGGAGTCAAGAGCCCAGCCTTTGTGGCTGCGTGTTACTTCCTGAAAATAATACAACCACAATACGTTTAATAATGACCAAAATAATTGCTTTGAATTTTTATAGTCTTATTATAAGTTTCATCATATGAACAACCCATTGGTTCATGGTGCCCAGAAGTAGACACCTACGCATCATTTACAGATGGGTAAGGTTTAAGCTACAGTCCCCACTGGCCAAGCATTACATACCAAGTGCCAAGAACTTCACACGCCTTTGAAAACATCACTGAGAACTATTAGTTTTCTTCACTATGATAAACATATACGTCACGTACATACTGTGATACAATTCACACAATTAATTTCTAATATGATCTGTACCCTAAACAAAAAGCTACAGTACACTACTTATCTACTTGTATGCGTCAAATCTTTTTCAAATTAGTAATATTGTCAATGGGTGGATGGAATCGACGATATATCACTTGCTGTGGTATTGAGTTTATTTCACCTGTCGCATAGCCGTAAGGAATCCCTGTGGGTTAAAAAAGCCGGTCATCCAGAAAGTATGAGGTCGACCGGTACGTAGCCACGTGCGGTATTGCTGTTCACGCTCCAGTAGCTCCGTATACCAAAAACCCAGCGTTGCTGACTCCCATGATACCTGGAGTATTTATTAGTTATCATGATACTCACATAAACGTTAGTATTAATAAAAATGACGTATCGTGTAGGCACATCTCAAGTAACACCAACCGAAATTTGAAACCCTGCTTTCCAAACAAAAGAGATAAATGCACTTTGATAATTTATGAGCAGCCATGTATTCGCACCACTTCACTGCAAGATAGCTGACACCCGGAACACATAAATTAGACCCCTAAGAAATACCCTACTTAACAGTCCTTAACAGTGCAACATTTCTGGGAATATTGTTAATTAATTTTTGGTATAAGTAGCGCGTAAGCTAGTTTAAGAAAGATTATACTTTTGTAGCTCGTACACAATAAACGTCTGCTCCTACGCCTACTGTTGTTCGTAATTATTATATAAAAATTCGTTAGCGGTACATTATATACACCACTACACTGGTGACTCCTGACTTACCTCTACAATCGTATTTCAACAGAAAGTGAAGAGTTCACGACTTCTAAATTTATCCGCTCTCTCAATTCGTATCGTAATTCTGTACATACAATTTAAGTTATGAAACAGTATTGCAATCTGTAGGTAATGCATATTTTTATACCTTTAACCATTGCTGAGGAATACGTGCATCGTACATAGCATCAAGCGACTCCCGCAAGCCTTGACTCATGACGATAGTACCATCAATGGCTAATTTTAAGTCGCAGAGAGTAGTGTGGACCGTTTTTATAACTCGTTGAATACGGTCTATTTCTTGCCTGGTACAGGATATACAATTTTTGTTATATAAAGAAAACACATTCAGCGAATACAAACAATCATTAAGATGGTCTTAGGTAGAGCCTCTTGATTCTTACCTCAAAAATATATTCATTGGAAGGAATGCGCCCATTTTCTGCAACGCTTCTCGGACTTCAAAAGTGATGTATTGTTTAGGAAGTTTTTCTAACATGTCTTCGGCTAATCGATAGACAATAGTTTCCCTAGTTTCGCCCCCTTGACTGCCACCTTCTTTGGGCTGAACGCTAAGTATGGTATCCAGTATATCTTTAGCGCTATTTATTTGATAAGTTATATCTGCGTTACCGTGTAGTCCAAATACTTCCGGTGTATCCGTCAGAGGCAACTGATTAATGTAATCAACATATCCTTGCAAGTTTCTGGTTTGTGGTACCTTATACCCTTTATAAAATTCAAAACCAGGTCTTAGTAATACGTCGCAAAACCATACATTTGTGAATGTCGTCAGTAGCCGTTTATCAAAATCATCCGTTACTCGCCCACCGTATTGAACTTCTCCAAGCATGTAACAAATGGTGGGCCACGATATTCCTTTCTTGGGATCTATTTCATCAAGATGATTTTGTATAAATTGTACGCTAGCGGCATAGTCAGCTTGATTAAATTCATAGGGTATATTCCAACCCAATGGACCGAATTTCCTTCTTTCTTGAACGATCGTGTGTAAAAATGCCACAGCATATAATAATGGGGGCCACTGAGATAAAGATGAGTAATCTAACGTATCTTGAGTTATGTTTTGATAAGTTCTCTTCATACTGGCTCTTATACCTTGAGGTGGTTCGTTGGTGAACTTTATCGCCATTTGTAACAGCCCTATAGGAAAATCAGTATGTACTTCTGTCGTAAGCCAGAGACGAAACGATTCTTGAATGTGTTCCGTTTCAATTAGGGCATCCATAGCTTCCACACAGAAAGGAAGTGAGAGATGAATGTTTTGCAGCAACACCCAGCCTCCCTCACTCATAGAGTCTGATATCATTTTTCGAGCTACTATTTCCTGTCCTTGTCCCATAGAAACCGCCTTTAAGACTGTAATAGTAAAATATTTTATGTTGACGCTATAAATCTATTTATTTTTATCACATACAATTTAATTTAGCAAAAAAACATACAGACCTATTTCTTTTGCCTTGGCAAGAGATGCGATCTGTGTAGATGGATCTGATCCGATAGACAAAATACAAATGAGAGGTGTGCGCGGCTCCGACTCTTCCCATGTAGCCTCCAGATTCAAAATACAGCCCTCTCCATATTCAGGACCAAGAGAATCTGAAATAGCAAATTCGATATTGGAAAAGTTGATGATGCAGACTAGCAATTCGCCTCGTTCGAGAAATAAAAGTTGTGTCTCGCGTATTCTTGGTACTTATGAAACCCCTCGGAGCGTAATTTATTAATTAGCTTTTAAAAACACATAGCTTTTACGAACACATATCAAGAATGTACACAAGATTTAAGTAGAAAGTGAGTCTTACCAACGATATATTTTCTAGCTTGCGAAAGAGTTCTATCTGGACTCCAAGACCTAATGAGGAGCAATTTACGGTATACGTCGAGACTTTCTTGGAAACCACTGGGTATTATTTCTTCCTCAGGCTTCGCCTTTTCGTACCACACACGCCATTCCTTTTCATTTGTTGCTATCTGAAAAAACAAGATGATTTTATTAGTTTCATGTTATAGTCCATTGTGCAGAACAGTTTAGTCCGACTTTGACAATAATCATGTTATCTACCAATGGATAGTCTGCTAGGATGGTTACCTTATACCGAATAACATATACCTACTTTAGACAGATAAACGATTAAGACGCCTCACCCATCATCGGCGATTAGCAGGGATCAAGGTAAGGTAAAAACTAATGATGAGTAAGCAAGCACTAAGAAGTGAGAATAAAGTTAACATAGTTTTTTCTCTGCGACGAGTGAGTATGATAGCAGGAGCATTAAAAGAGATCAATACAAATTTGTTAACTTACTTTGGTCAATACGTCCGAAAACATTTTTAACTTGCTTATTTCTACTAAATTTAGCCAAGTAATGTCTAAAATCCATCTGAAAGGCTTTGGAGTGACTGCATTTAGATCTAGTGATGCACCACCCTTTACGAATGCCATAAATTCATCATGTGAAATTAATCCTCGCTGACAATCAATTTTCATAGCTAACATAAGAGTAAACAAAGCTTTGTGTCTTTCATATAAACTACGCAAGGTAAATGCCCATACTTCGTGGGTTAAATATTTCAAAATTATATTTATCCTTTCTTCAGTGATATTACTTTTACCAGATTTGGTAATAGAATTATCGAATATGTTCAGAAATTGTTTTAAAGAGTTCTGGTACATAATGTTAACATTACTCATTTCAACAATTAAAAAATATAATATTGAACCTCTTGCAGCGACTGCTCTAAACTCTTCTCTAGCTTTAAAAATTTTTTTCTCAGTGACCTCGGCAACTTTTAGTTTTTCGTTTACTTCTTCAGCAGTTGTTTTGGTGATTTGCAATACTTGTATTAGAGCTTCATCGTCCACTAAAGAACCAACAGAAGATGTTAAACGACAGAGTAAATTGCTTTCCAGTTCTTTCATGCTTCTCTGATTTTTCATTACAGATTCAAAAAGGGCGACTCTTTCTTCTTCTAAGTCTGATTTCTCCATTAAAATTACTCGACCCAATAATTGATCTTCTAGACCTTGCATTGTTACAGTAAAATCAATAATGGAAGTTTTAGCGCTAATTTCAGGCGAATAAGCGGGATTAGGCAGCTTAGTTGTTATGTAAAGCATAAATCCAGGCATTACATCACATTCTTTATCTCCCACTATTACTTTTTCAATGGAACCTGATTTAATAAAGTTCTTCTCTAAAACATTGTCAATAACTGGATCTAATTCTACTCCAACATCTTCAATTAGTAGTGGTCTGCCAAGTGAAAGACTATCCTCCAAGTGAGTGCGGAAGTATTTATGGTTAAGTGAAGTTATTTGTAGTTCGTTCGAGCTTTCCTTATTTTTAATCCAATTTTTGCCTTGACTTTGAGGATCTACTAATAATGGATATGAACTTGATTTAGTAACAATTAATGCATTTTGTACGGATAATTCGTCATTCGGGAGACCTTGTAGGGTCCATTCGGATATTGTTGCATTTTCAACCAGCATGTTGGTAATATTTAAATTATCGGTTACGGGTATTTGCTTACTTTTTAATATTCCCATCCAGGTATTTAGTAAGCTATTTCTAAACTCCTGGTTGTAGGGACCACAATAAGACAAGAAACCAGTAGCTAAGACGACATCGCCAACTAATCTTCCTAATTGTTCTTTAAAGTCTTTACTTTGCTGAGTCCATCTAATCTTCTCTCCCCCTAGGCCATTAATGAGTGCAGTGGCGGCTGTCATTTTTCTTAAACATACGTTTGCGGCATCAGTTAGCTGTTGCTTTTCAGAAACGGCTGATTCATATTGTTCTTTTACTTTTCTTAGAGACATCTCTCGTTCTTCCAGTTGTCTTTCAGCCGATGCCAAGTCTTCCATAGCAACCTGCAAAATGCATTTGTGTTCCGCTTGTATCATTATATTTTAAATACAATAAATAAATAATAGCAATGTGGTGTGCCTTGTGATTTAAAATCATTAACAAGCATGCACCTCCACATTTATGTGTATTAGAAACTACTTATTATGTGTTTTTTTTTGGTGAGCAAACCTGAACGCCTAATAGTTCTCAATAAAGTTCTTGAATTCATGTAAAGCCCGTCAGTCCGTGTGTGGTCTTGCTCAGTGTGAAAGACTGTGACCTACACCCAGGGATGAGAAGCCCTAGAAGGTGTAGACTAGCAGTGAATCAGTAATAAATTGATGACCTATATGAGTTAGACGTACCTTTAATCGTGCCTCTTGAAGTAATAAATTAGCTTTTAAGGGCAATACTTCTTTATTGACACTATGAAAGAATGCCATAGCTTTTGTCCACGATAATAAACCTGCTACATCTCCGCAGACTCGTTTAGCCGTGTCCATATTGTAATCTTCCATTTCAAAGTATGGAACTAGATGTTCCACCATTTCATTATTAATAATATCTTTAGGATAATTCTGTAACTGCAGCAGAAACGTAGTACTAGCCATCATCTGTATCAAAAACGTAATATGTTATTATGACGTTTAAAACTTAAACATAAAACATAACATTTAAAACATAGCATTTATAAGCGCTAATCATTTTTGGTTAAACACTAGCGACACGCACCGGCTCGGCACAATACATTTTATAGTATATTTATCGTTAAAAGGTTAGAAATGTTAACATACATGTGTATTTTCGAGCACAGATTTCAGATTTAACGATTTCAAATAACTCATTTTTTGTTGTAATGGAAAATTGGTGATACCTTCTAAAATATTCATTTAAATTATAGGGCAATTTCAGTGTATACTCGTATAACTGGGTAGCTAACTTATCTATCTATAGACCTTGAGTATCTTTTAGTAGCTTGTAAGTTTTAGTTACCGTAAGCGTCCGAAAGTCTTTTTGTTGATAGAAATATTGGACTTGTGTCATGTAAAATT
>DWKW01000545.1:0-16006 GCA_018250115.1 Doberes anticus
AGTTCTCACTTTTGACGCGATTACTATTAAGTATATTATATATTTCAAAATATTGATTTCTTTATTGAACACGAGTTAATTAATTTTCATAGCTACGGCGGTGGAACCCATCCATGGAACAAATCTGGAGGATCTGCTGAACCATCAACTGAGGACGGTTTGATAGAAGTTGTAGGATTAACCACATATCAATTGGTAAGTAAATTATAATTAATTGCCCTTTGATTTACTTAACTATTATAAGGTCATTTCGTAAGCAGATTAATTAAATATACATAACCGACATAACGGTTAAGTCCTATTTTGATTCTTGTCTCAAATGTAATTTCCAAATAATACATTTAGCGAATCTATAACCTGTTCATAAATTTTTTTTTGGATCATAATTAGTTCAATTTAGGTATTTCGTACGTACTTTCTTAATTAATGTAGTTTACACAGTCAAAAATGTGATTATTAGTTGAAAAGTAGGTACTGTTTCCCGGGCTCTCAAATTCTATATAATTTCTCTTTTGATAATAAAACCGATGAAAAGCGTTATTATGAGTCAATATAATTCGTCTAATACGGTGTGTTATTATTTTATGTTATAGGAATTTTCTTCACGAAAAAGAAATTCCCTGACGTTTTCAGAGCTCTGAGGGTCCCAATTTGTTGTAATAAATGGACGTGACTATTATTGAAAGTCACGATCTACACACTATGTATGTAAGGGTACAATCTTTAGTATTGAAAAAGGCCGGGATAATTAAAAAAATTATCCAATGAGGATACTAAAAGCCCTTGATGTAATTAACGTAATCATATTTACGTATTACTGTTTCACTGCTGGTCACGTAGTTGAAGCCATAGTTCACCACGATAGCTATGTACGGGTTTTGCGGATGTCACATGCTTTTTAAGAACGTTATAAACAATACTTAAGCATGTAGATTTCTTCACAATGTTTCTGTAAAGCAGGTAAATATTATCTAATACGCACATAACGGTGGTAGAGTCTTATGTCGAAGGCTCGCCTGCGGCGGCACCACCGCTGCACCTATTTCTTCCTTAAAGCAGCAGTGTGGGAACTACTGTGTTTCGATTTGAAGGGTGTGGTTAGGCAGAAGACACCGGACAAGAGGCATTCCAACTTAGTCCTCATGAGTTGGATGCGTTGCTACTCATGAGGACTAAGTTGGCATACGACCTCAGATAGGTCTTTCGTCCCAATTGAGGTTTGATTTGGATGTCCATGGGCTGCTGGCCGTTTAACGCCAGGTGGCTTGCATGCTCGTTTGCTATTCTTTTAAAAAAAACGTAACTTCGAAAAATTTTACGCTATGCGATCTAAGGTTCCTACCCCCCCCCCCCTTATCAACCGGTGCTCGAGATCGAAATTCTTATCCAGTAGCCTATTACGAATCTTATAATGCCTTATATGTATGCAATGTTTTAAAGTATACAACTATAAATTGTACATAACTATTACTAGTCTACTACGATGTTATGGCATAAGAGTGAAAAACAAGTACCACCGTAACTATTTTAATTGCTTCCCTTTATGATGGTGCTACAGATCAGACATCTAACCGACCGATCTTGTTCAAAACTAGGGCATTATTGAAATTAATCTGCATGTTTTTCAACTGTGAAAAGTTCCATTCAATACATTCCAGTCATGGTTACTACTTTATAATACTAGCTCGTGATCTCTGCTTTGTCCGCGTGGATCTGAAAAATGAAAGAGGAAAAAGAAAATGGAATCATTTTCCGGCATAAAAATTATTGTGTAAAAAGTTGATTTAGAGCTTGGTATATTTCTGTGTCAAAGGAAATGCCCATTGTCAGACTAATTTTTTCCATGCCTCAAGATGAAAATAATTTTATTATTACTTCCTTAATTTTCGCCACCGCACCCTCTCACCATCCAGAATGTGCAGCAGGGGATTTTGTTTAAGTGACTACAATTTCTTATACTTTTTAAGTTTAATCATCAAACCCGGGAAATAACTAAATTTACTGTATAAACTGATAATTACTGTTATTAATTTATTTTTTGAACGTGAACCCGATACGTTATATTTTTCGATTTTTAGGGTGTCTTACTTTTATAACTAACTTAAGTAGTAAAATAAATTTTTGTACTAAGATAAGTGATATATTTCTATCACTTGAAAATATTGTTGAATGATTTTGTGCTCAGAAACCTCTAAGTAGTCGATGTTAATATGATTTTCAAAAATATAGCTATTCAATGTACAAAATAATCCCATTTTTTTTTTTAAATGAAAAGTTTTCGGTTTTTTATCACTTTATGCAGCTATAATATTTTTACTTTATTCATAGTTTAAAGTGTAACTCGATCATATAGGTATATATAACCTAAGCTTTAGATGAGAACCTATGACACATTTAGAGCCATCGCTAGAAGAGTAAGACAAGTGTGTGGAAACAAATTGTTTTATCTGTCTTATTTGTAGTTTCTCCGAATCTTATATTTTCCAGAGTACCTATGTAATAAAATGTACACTTTTGTTCTTTCTGTAGCCTTTACTACAAGCGGGAGGTCACGGCACTTGTATCACCCAGTGCAAGACTGCGAAGATCGTTACAACCAAGGTGATCCCTATGCAGGTCGACGGAGAAGCATGCAGACTAGCACCGTCCATAATCACGCTGTCCATCCTAAACCAGGCCATCATGCTCGCCAAGAAGAAGCCAGGAAGAGTTCTCGCACCGTTAGTGATCTCGACGTTTCTTATTATCAGGTTTGGTAGGGCCCGCTTTGAATTAAACGACCGCAGTGCCAGTGTGTCAGCAGTTTCTCCTTGCCGCGTTTTCGTAGCCTAACTACTTTCACAGTTTATATACAAGGATCCTACAAACATTGTAGTCTATCTGGGTTAATCATTCTGAGACATACCTACTCGTATATGCATTCGTCGGAACTAGTCGATTCCAATAATTTTAGAATATTGTGTAGAGTTTAAATCTGTCAAAATAAAAGAAATTGCTGTTCGTTATTTTCGAATTGAGTAGTGACTATGTCTTATCAATTTCGATCACTAATTTTTAATTATTCTAATTGCAGTCAAACAACGTTAGAGAAACTTTCATTTACCGTAAATCTTATAACAATGGCGCATTACGAGAGACACCATTACGATAAGGAACGGTTGGCTAAAACAGGTAATATGTTTTTTTTTACGTTTTCATTATTTGTTAGTTTTCAAAAAATCACAGTATTGTGTGTTCAAAAAATACTTAATTTCGATACGCTTTTGAACATCACAATAATTAGCTGTTATGTTTCCTAGCTGTTTGAAACCGGCTTCCCGTTCCATTTGTTCCGGGTTCGACTTCCAGCATACATTTCTAATTTTTAATAGCATGTAGATTTAGTAAACACATTATCTCTTACTTTGCAGTGAAGAAAAATATCGTGAGAGTACCTCGTGCAGACGTGAAACTTCTTCGTAATGTTCTTAAAGGCTTGTAACATCCAATTCTCTGCACTATGCGTAACGATTTATGTTCTAAGTCCTTACCCAGTAGTGGCATTAATTAGTACATTGGTGCATACATTAATTAACAAATTTTTATTCAGCAATATTATACCCAGGGTCTGATCGTTATCAACCATTTTTGTTTCGTGAAAAATAAAAAAGTCCCTTCAAATATCGTTAAACCAAGATTTTATTTGAAATGCTATTGGAGCGAAGTTGTTAAATTAAATTTTGCAATAATAAATTTTGGTTTAACAATATTTTAAGAGAAAACAGATAACGTAACTATTTTATTTCTTACTGTATGTACGTACATATGTACTTACATTTACTTACTTCAATTATTAAATGGAAATAAAATACGAGATATTTAATAATCGACATTTGAAGTTTTTATCGGGAATCGCTGTACTTTAAAAATCTCTTTTGTATCAAATAAGTGAGAAGCCTTTCACGAACGGAACGAAAATCCTTAGCACAGCTTAGATATTAATCCTCGGTTAATCCCGAACGAACGTAGCAGTGTGTTGAAAACGCTTTAAGTTACCAAAACTAGTACTAAATAAAGCTTTGCGTTGGCAAATTTCAACCTGAAAACACACACAGTCATTCGCGCTGGAAATAATAATCGGATACGCTCATCATATTTCTTAGAATAGTCGTACCTTTTTAGACAAAAAAGGGTATTCATCAAAAAAATATCTCATGGTTAAAAGCGTACTAAGATGAGATTACTTTGAGTACTTTGATCGCATGCTTATGACAGAAACCTAGTTGTCTATTCGATTTGGAATACCTAAAGTAAAGTAATATTTTGTTGAATGTGAAACAAACGTATCCGCCAAATATGAAGGCGCTCTTAAACTGAATAATACACCGATGCCGTGTAATCGAATTAGTCTTAAATGTTAAACATTTAATTTTCTGTATCATTAAAATGTAATTAAACCACAATATCGTTTCATCAGCAATTCACTAATGCCCAAAGCCTAAATTGAAACTATTCAATAGTGAAAATAATATTTTTACCATGCAAAGGCAAGTTTATAGGTTTAAATTGTTTATAAGAAAAGTAAGTGAACCGTAAAGGACAAGATATATCTTCATATCTGAGCAAGCAAATGGACGCCCACGCCGTTCAAGATATTTATCTAAAATAAACATTTCCGTCCTTACGCTCGCCAAGAATCGGCCCCAGGGTTGTGGCCATCTCTGTGACAATTTAACGGTATTGTTGCAAGGACCGTTTTTTCGTTCGTCTATTGCGAATTTCTGTATATTTCTAGCTGTACTTAGTAGAGCCATTAATAAAGTTGCAAGTTAAATCGTCACGGAATCTCTACAATGATTTACTCTGTTTGTTGTAGCGGACCGCATCGGCACTATAGAGGCGGACCCTGCCGCCGACTTGGAGCAGATTCGCACGCTCATACAAAACATCGTCAAAGAATCTCCTGCACATTCCAACCTCATCGACTGGTGGTTTGTCGACTGTAAGTTTCTACCAAGCTCTGCCCATCTATGGTAAACTACATATAAGATGTTATATCAATAGTATATTGCACATATTCGTAATTCAAGGGTGTGGCATTTAAATTCATTAGTTTCTAGATGCTTAAATCGGTTAAAACATTTTCTCTAATTTTGTAGACCTCAATTAAAAATAAACAAGATTTTAATACGTGAAGATCATGAGGCATTTGTAGGGATTATCATCTGAAATCTTTAAAAACATTGCTTCATAGAAGGGAAATCGGGAAAAAGTTGCGTGTTTTGTACGTATAACATTTGCTTCATTGTAAGTAAGAGAAAGTAGGTACCCAAATACATTTTGCAAAACACATACCCTTTGTTCCGACGCTATCGACTAATGTTCCCTTTGTGGATTTCGTATTTATTAAAGAATTTCAGATTCGCAAAAACGGACCTAATCCGACAAACCTTATACGAACTCTTATGCAAAGAATTATCAAAGAATCTCAAGTACACTCCTTCTTCGTCAATTGGCAACTCATCGACTGTAAATCCATATTCTTTATCGACTACAGTTCTACGTATGTTTACCTTTTATATTTTTTATTGAATGTAAAAAAATGATTATTTCTAAGGAATCTTTGATGTATGTAGTATATAATTATTTTTACACATAAATATGTAGGTACATATATATAGGTGTCATGTGGCACTAATCCAACGTACTTTTTATAAACCTAATTTACAAGGAAATTCAAAAAAAATCCATCTGAAAGAAAGTAATGATTACTTACGTACATACAAATGTATGTACCTATTTTCTTTCTGACAATTGCAAAAATAGTTATTTCAGGTCTGATTTGTTTATAGAGACACTGTATAAATTGTACTCTTTATATAATTTTATGTTACAGTTTCTATACGGTTTAAAGTTTGTTTAATTTGACTTAACTTCTTATTTTGTCTTCTGCACCACAGCGAATTCTAAAGCAGTAATCTGGGATTCTAATAGAATCATTATTATATCATTGTATGTACTTTTGTTATGTCAAAAATGTATATTTTTTAATTCAGATATTCACACTTACGAAGTATTAAAGTTGAAGAACGTGTGTAGTTTCTGACTTTTGTTTTTCGAAACTCTCAAGTCCATGCCTATATCGGCGGTATCGCGCTTTCATTTAGCTCGATGCTGCGTCATGTCGGGTGACCTACATCTCTGATTTCAATCCGGCACCTCAGGCACCTTTGCATAGATTATTAAATATTGGACAATTTTTTCAGTTCGACTGTTTTGATAGTTCGTGGAAGCCTGCTTCAGTTTTCATAATAAAGGGATGTGAGATAAATAAGTAAACACTAGTTTAGGAATAAAGTTAGATTTGATTAAAAGTTTACTTGACTTTAAGGGCCTTTTTTACAATATCTTAGTTCAGTTCTAGATACGCTATTTGGACCTTGTGTATCGAACAAATACGTAATTTGGCGTTTAAAATTTTCAAATAGACCTAAACGCTAAGGAAGTTTAATCATCAGATAATACGTCTTATATTTGTTCATTAAACAATTTTAACCAAAAGTACAGTAGTTTACCAATTTTTTCACATTTTTCCAAAAGTTTTTCAGCATCCACCCAATGTTGACTGGTAGAAAATATCATAACGCACGAAGTCCTCCCTTTGTTACAGCTTCATTGTAAATGACTCAAAAGACTTTATTCTCACAATAAAGACTTGAAAATGAATAAAATAAACATTTAAATGGACCATTAATCCAAAATATCGTTAAATTAAATTAATTAAACAAACCGAATTCGGCAGGCACCTCAGCTACATTCTAGATACAAAACAGCAGTCAATGCAACCAGAGTCTGATGTACTCGTATATACCGACGATAAGGTGTTCATCTCAAAGGTTATATGTAATGTCATATTTAGGAAATCATCACATGAATCAATTTATTTATTCCTATTTTAGTTACTATTGAGTGTTTTATATAGATGTCCTGTACATATGGACATTTTTTAATACTTCTTTGATTCGGTAAATCTTTTAAATGGTAGGCGCCTGATCTGATTCTTGGTAAAAAGATCGGTGTTTATGAAATTTCTGACCTCTGAAATATTTTAAGATGTACCCATCGCATTAAGGGAAACCCTCGATGCCGGCTCGATAATTTTCTGATGTGCCGTCTGCTAATTAGAGATATACGCGTAGAAACGCACTCACAGTCTAGCTAGATCATTCGCAATGCTCAAGAAGGTATTGAGCTGTTCTACGGTATACAAAGTGGAGATTAAGATCTCAAACCGACCATTTACGTCAAATAGCCTACATATTTTTTTGATAATAACTAACTCATACAAATATTTCAGCGGTTACTGCAGAACGTTTCTTCCGAATTGATAAGGCTCAAGAAAATCTACACTACGCTACTGATATTGGACACGAGAACATTTATATTTTGGATGCGGTTCCACTTACGCCGGATACTGAGACCACAGCACACCCGGCTACCACTGCGACTGAATCGCTCGATAGAACGGGACCTTCTGTTTCCTTAGACACAACGACAGGGTTGTCTGTGTCTCTGGACATATCGCAAAGTGGCGACACACCCAGCGCTGGCGTTTCGCTCGATGTTCCCGAATCGAATGCAAGGTAATTCAAATCTTATTAAACTTGTACGTCACGTAGGTAATAAGAAAAAAGTAGTTAGATTAGTATGATGTCAATGTCACAGTATCGATAATAAAAAATAGTTATCATAGTATCTTTAATAAACTCTTCTAGGAATCTATCAGCCCCCCGGACGTTTCGGTGAATACCAACGAATTAGTGTCGGTATTTCCATCAACGTCCCTAAATTCCACGCCAGAAGGTAATTAAAACTTTGTACAGTTTCACAACTCGACAAAGTATGTGTCGAAATTTTGTCAAAACACCGATGTTTATCGCTATTTATACCTCCTTACACAGTACTCTCGTACTTTGAGAATATCAGCCTTTCTGGATGTTACTGAGTATCCTTACCTCTTGCTATTTTATTATCCTCGGAGTCTAGTATTGTATTAGGTATAACTCATCGTAGCTTTTCAAAGTTTTAACAGTACCTCTTTGACAGTATTTATTTACTAATTCAATGTTTCCAGTAGCCATTTGATTTATCTTCACCATTAAGCAGCAGTAAATAGCCTATAATTAGACATGCTCAGTAACTGTACTTTTAAAAACATTTACATTTTTTTCAAGGATCCCTCATCGTACGGTAGTTAATAGGCGCGCTATACCGACATTAAGAATTCAACAGAAAGTCTATTTAGGTTTTGTAACTACAAGGTTATTAGTCTCAATGGATACTTTAAATGTATCTTCTACGTTCGCCGGCATTTTCAAGACCTTCCCAAATCCCTGAAAATATGCCCGGGAACTACTTTATCTAATAACTGATCTAAAGTTTAGCTTATAAGGCTTTCTGCACTGTAATGTGTAACTAAAATTTAATAGAATTATCAGACTGATGCGGAGTTACTTAATCTGCTTCTAAGTCGTGCGATGGCGTTTTCATTGATGGCATCACAATCCCAGGACAAACAATTTTTGTTATTTCAAATCAGCACAATAAAATGACCTATAGCGCTTATTAAATAATACCTCTGAGCAGTTTAATTATTCGAAATAGAATTTCTATTGCAATTTAATTACCCTGCAGCTGAAGACGACGTCTAAACTATTTCGTCAAGTCCAGTACCCATTCCAGCTTTGAAATTTAAGTTCGCGGCTTCACTGGATAACAATAGTTTAAATTGAACAAAATGAAACGAGGACAGTGCGCGGACCGGACCACACGTGAAGCGTGAACTGCCAACCACATCAAACAAACGTTTGAATATTCAACAGGAACGGTTTAATTTTATAAAAGCGTGAGGTCGGAAATAATTGACGTAGTCTACCGTAGTTTAAGCCTATAGGCTAATAAATAACTATGTATAATAAAACAAGGTTATAATTTTGTATCCATTACTATAGAAAAAGAACATTATTTCGTTCTACTGTGTACACATTTCAGATAATTACTGAGTAATCTCAGGTAACTGAGTTGGTCAAATACCTATTACCTATAAATTATACAACTATTAATACGTATAGGTACTTGATGTATTTTTTACATACAAAAACAGTTGTTTTTTTTTGTTACATGAATATTTAATTCAAATATGAAACGTTTAGAATTATATTTTAACGTATATCAATCAATAAAATATTTAACTTACTCATGCTGGAATTAAATAATACAATATATGTAATATGACATCAATATTTTAATGACAGGAATTTATTTATTGTACTAAAATTAATCTAACAATAACAACATTAAAGAAAATTACATTAAAAAAATTATAATAAAAAATTATGACTACATAATATAAAAAGCCGCATCCAAATTGCTATCCTGCTATGCTATCAAAATTCAATTCAATATTTTTAACATATATATTTTATTATATGCAATAACTATGTTTTCTCCCACAAGGTTATCGTCATAATGTAATGATTTAAAGTGCGAAGTTGTGAAGACCATTTTACCTACCTAATAGTTCTCCTGAGTGTTTAATGGCGCGTACTTGAGAGAGGTTAAGCGATAAGTTTCAGTAGGTACCTTAACATCTCGTATTATCTACTAATTATGTTACGCTATGGCTAACTTTAAACAATAGGTACAGTTAGATAATATTAACTACATCACTAAAATCGATACAAATATGTATGCATAATTTGCGGACAATAAATAATTCAACAATGCGGTTAATAATTTCATTCAGTAAAGCATACATAAATTTTGAACGTAAGCCCTAAAATAGAACGTTACCAAAAACAAAGCAAACTTACCTTCGCAATATCTACAACAGAAGCTACGACCCAAATACGTACCTCGCAACCTCTCTCCGCAATCAGAGCATATTTCACCTCTCGACTCTAATGTGGAGTGCGGTTAGCGGCTAAACCGTCTGTCTGAAGTTTCTCAACCGCCCAAGGGCATCTTACCCAGTTAAACCTTTTCTACCTTAGGATAATAACAGGACCCTTCAAATGCTTTTCGAATATGTAACGCGCATGAAAATATATCACTAAAAATCACACATCAAAGGACCGACTGTACACTGTTTTCTATGCGTACAGACGTACTGCAGAATTTTTAAAACATTTTTTTATCAAAATAAAATTCAACTCGATCACCAACGAATTAAGAGATTAATAATTTCAATTAAAAACCCCCACACAATAGGATTAACGGTTGTAACGTTTGTTTAATAGCGAGTCCGGCTTAGGCAGCCCGGGGAGGATGGAAGACGAACAGATCCCGGTCTCGCCCCCCACAACACCCGCATCACCCGCGCACTCTACCCCACGGATTGCCGAGCCTAGATTCGGAAACAAATTCCAAGACCCCACATCACCTCCATTATGCACCAGCCCATCTGAAGTCAGAGGAGCCGAAACGCAACAGGATGCCGTAGTTAAGTTTAAGACGTAAGTACACCACATATTATCAGTATCCTCAGTGAAATGGAGCTTCTAGTTCATTATTTTCATAAGGGAAATAGTAATGACTCTGGGATTTTCAGGTATTAGGCATTCGTATGTTATTTCCAGCTCAATTATAATAATGTAATTTATTTTGATAACAGCTACTTAGTCGATTGATATCCGGCGATTGGCACCCATACGAAAACATATTTAATATTATTGCAGGTTGACAGACGATTGCTTATTTGCTTTTAGCAAAGAAATACCAAACGCGCAGCAACCATTGTTTGCGTAGGACATTACGAGTAAAAGGATAACGCGGTCTCGTCGTCAAAAAATTCTCGTATGTTTACATACTCGGTTTTTCCTCTTCTAAATATAAGAGCAAGTACATAACTTTACTACATACTGGGTGTATGGATGTGGTAAGGTAACAACATATATATGTATGTATGTATAGAGAATTGGCGCAATTTTTTTTTGTTCAACCGGATCATTAGAATAAATCTAACTAATTAAAAATTGATCTGTTAAGATAAACAGCAAAACTGCAAAATATAAAGGTAACACATAAATGCATAGATGTAGCTTGAAGAAACAATAATATACATGTTTGGACGTATAAGCAGCTACGTATAATGACGTACGAAGATACATTAGGGTCTATTACGGATTCAATTCAATTGGGTGGTGGTTTTTCTCTGCACATTCACAGTAATTCTACATGTTTCATTTAAGAAAGGAATTTTCGAAATTCACCTCCTAAAGAGGTGAAATACCTAGGTAATGAAAGTTTGTATGAAAATCTGTCATTCTTAATTTTAAATAAATGAAATTTGAAATATTTCATTTAGCCTCTTAATATAAAATAATATAACACGTCTATAAAAAGGGGTTTAAAATTAATGCATAATAATAATAATTATTATTTTTATTTTTTTTGTACAAAATCATATTAACATGCTGAGAAAGTTGTAAACAGTGGCAGTAGTATAAACCGTGTCGCCACTGTTTACGCCCACCTCGGAGAAGAAAATAAAATAGAATTAAAAAATACAGTAAAAAACAAATTCTGGGTTTTACAGTAGTAAACCTATGACTAAAACAAAAACATTACTATAAAAACTATTACTACTCAATTGATCGCATTCAAGCTTATGGCAGTTAATTCTGACCATGCGTTGATAAACGGTGAAAGTACTGATAAAATATATTTAGCAGTTGTTGGAGTCGAAGTGAGTCTAGCCTAGTGTTTAAAAATCTCAACATTCTGCTCTTATGAGTTGATATTCTTTCAGGCGGCCACCCCAATTTTTTTTCTAAACTGTGTGCTTGTTAGAAATGAATTATCACTCGCTTTAACAGTGAAAGACATTATGAGAAAAAGTGCATGTTTAAGAGTTCTTCATAATGTTCTTATGTTACGCAAGTGATGAGCATGATGGCCTATAGTGTAATCCTTCTCATCTCTGAAAGGTGACCTATGCCTGGGCATGGGACCAGCAGTGGGACAATAATATGTTAGTGTTGACCATGCAGGGCACCCAACGCTTAGAGGTCACTAACATCCATACACCATCAAATAGCACTAAAGTCTTATCAGAAGCTGTTGTTGGCAATTAAAACACTATTCTTAGCGATATAATGAATAGAGGACAAGTAGAAATACCACACATTCCAGTGTGTACTGTATTAGCTTCCACTCCATAGCAGAGTAAGTATGTTTATCATAATAAGCATACATGTGACTGTATTTCGCAGAAAAAGATTTTGTTATTCTCGAATACCTAATTTTTCCCTCCAAATTCAAAGATAGATTGAACCATGGTAAATTATTTTATAATACATGGAGACATTGTGTGAGACCTATAAATGTCTACCTACGACAATTGGAAGCTAAACAAAGTAACGATGTCTTTTTTTCTCACAGAAACGCTGACGACGGCGCGGTGGGCGGTTAGTTAGTTAGTTAGTTAAAAGTATGTGTAATTACTTAGGAAATAGACCTGAATAAGTGAAAATACTCACATCTTCGAAAATGGATCCAACGTTGGCAGTGACGAGCAGCAACGGCACTTTGTCTGAACCCATTTTTTTAAACTTCAACATGATCCAAAATCCGAAACTATATTACCGAGAACAAACTCGCGAATATGTAGCCAAATCGGTAGTTATATCAGGACTGGGCGGATTAGCTGTACGTACGCCCTATCTACGCGCACAACTGATAACATTATTATGGTTACAATTGTTGTTTTCCCTAACTGAACGTATTTTAAACGATATCGCAAAATCGCCCTCGCCTATCGCCCTTTCAAGCCTTTGACATTTCTAAATGAAATGAAATGAATGAGTGACGACAAATAATGACGTTTTGTTTCACAACACGTAATATTGTTCTACGCATAGATGTCCATTTTCCACTTCATAAGTTATTATTATTAAGTGTTACATTAAATGTTACACAATCTACAAACCGTGACAAAATTAAGGTCGATTTTATATAGAATTGGATTTCGCAAGAAAATATGTGTTATTTATAATGGAATTCAAATATTTAGATAGTTTGGAACATTGCTCCTGCCTAAGAAAGACCGTGAAACGGAACGTAAATTTCGATATCAACACTCTCTGTATGTAGTTGTTAGCCAATGACGTCGTCTCAAGTTTACGTCACGCCCCGTTTTCAGGGACGTACTTGCATATTTTTGTCGCAAAACATTATCGTAAAGAGTAGTTAGTTATTGGAAGGTTAAAATTGTATGTTGATAAATCACATAGCATGACGTTGTTTACTATTTATAGTTTATTATTTTGCGTGGTATGAATAGATATGAAGCATTCAATGACAGATTTCAGATTATACACGGAATTGACGGAATATACCCACGCACGGACACGAAGTCGTGTTTACTTTGTATAAAACGCATATTAAATTTAAAACAACTTTAAGTAATTTTTGACCGGCGTTAATTTGCAAGGCGTGCCAATAAAAAGCTACTTTATTTAATTCAATTTCATCACCTAGTACCGAATAGAATCCATCTCTGTAAGGCGTTCCTACTGCACATGTGCGATCCGTATTCAGTGCATAACCTTTTTTAATGAGTTAAAATGGAAATCGATTGCTTTGTTTCTATTCTGGTGAATTAGGTCGGGTTTTCTCACGTGCTCATACTGTTTACGAGGTAGCGTATGCTCCACGAATATTAACGCGTTTCTATGAATACATTTTTTTTACAAACGTGTTTTTATCGCTCTACACATTATCGGGAGCGTGAAGTATTACAGTAATGTCAAAATGAGGGTAGATTAAAAGTGTTATTATTATCTTGTGTTCATAGATTCTTTTATTTACAGGATAGTCATGGAGCTTTCATTATTGTTGGGACTATTGATCGCTACGAGCGCGTCGGGGCACATTTACAATGCCGTGGAAACAGAAATGTTTTCTATTCCTATCAGCCCTAATTTATTCAATTGGACTTATCAAGGTGTGTTTCATTTTCAAATACTATCAGAATGTTTAAATATACGAAAGTATACTTTTTACAAAAAACATTTTCGAGTTTCCTGTTTAATAAAGCCGGAGTAAAAAAATCATACTGCATAAATTAAGGACTTTATCGTCATTAATACATATGTCAGTTTCGTGTTTAATGTAATTTAACCAAGGTATTCATTCTTCGTGCCCTTATTAATTTTAATCTCAAAAATTTTGGAGCTACAAGGTCCAGAAAAAAAGGGTTGCAATCCGTTCATAAAGGACCACGACAATCTTCCGTTATTTTAGTTAAACTATCTTTGCCATCTTATTCATTTTGAGAAGTAAAGTTCTTAGAAATATACATATTTTATAATGTTTAAATGTTTTATATTGCAGAGTTCGACCAGCAATATCGTTTCCACGCGTCTCTGATAGGAAAACCTGAACTGCCGCCATGGCTTCGCTACATCTACAGTGGCCGTCATCACTCCGGGTTTATTTTCGGCACGCCACCGCGAGGCACAAAAATGCCGATAACCGTAAATATCTTAATTTAAACCACTAAGGTTTATGCCAAGGCCGATTGCTAGATTGTTTTCGTTGAAATACACATGGAAAACTTTCAACTTTTCATGCATCTAGCTAGACTATTAGGAATTAAAATACAATGAGCAAAATGTTTTTAAATACTCATAAAAACAATACTCACCATACAAACAATTATCTTTTCTATGATGGTAGAGTCTAAAGTCGAAGGCTTAACGGTACTTATTTCTGGTTGAATGTGGATATCCATAGGCTGCAATGACCACTGAATATAAGGTGAACATAAGCATGCAAGCCCATGCTCATTTGCTATTTTGGTGATATGTATATAATATGCAAAGTAATTTCGTCTAATTAATTATGCTAATTAAAATTTGTTGGTGACAGAAATTAGTCAGCTTTAAAAATAAGTAGTAGATAAATTAAATTCATCCCGGAAAGATAAAACTTGTCAGGAAACTCCACATGGGACTACTTGGTTGGTTGGTGAAATAACCACTGATTGAAACCCAACTGCTTACCGATTATAAGTTATCGACGTCATCGAGTTCTTCTTGCGCATAGTTTTAAAAATTCCATCGTTCCGTCTCTATAAGAAAATATTCAGAGAATACTGGCATATCTATTATCTCTTTTGAGAAACAGAGACATTACATGTTCGTCGCTTTTCATATTCAACATTACTTATGTATGGTATTTTATAAATAAGGGACCTTTTTTATATATGTGAGCTACACATTACTTTTAATATTTCAGTTGGAAGTAATAGGTCTAAATCGTCAGGACTACGAAACTCGCAGGGTCCTCCTTACCTTGAAGGTCCATCCGAAAGAACACATGGCAAAACATGAAGTGGAACTGAAGATAGACAACTTGAATGTAGAAGACTTACTCGATGAGCACAGGTAATTTGATGTACCGACAGATTTAACGAATGAGTTCTGAAAATTATTAAAGGTACAATTTATTATACGACCGTCATAAATTTAATATGACTGTTACTTAAACCATTACGTTGTTTTTTTTACTATTTATTGAGTGAAGATAATTAACTGGAATTCATACATTAAGAGTTAGAATTCGGCCCTGGTTTTTGTCAATTGCGTCAATCAACTTATTAAAATCTAGTAAATATTTTTTTTGCTTAAAATTTCGTTTACTGGTAACGAAATTCTATTCATTGGCAGATAATAATTTAATTTTTATTTTAGAACTAAAAATTCTGAAAATGAAAACATTATTTTTAACTAAGCACTTTAAAAAAAACGGTGTAAATTTTCTAAGTTAATTGACATTAAGTTTGACATAGCAGCTGCTAAAGTTTTCGTTAAGTTTTTTTTAATATTAAAATAGTAGCAATCGAACATGCAGGCCATCTGATGCTACGTGGTCACTACGGCCCATGGATCATCATCAACCTATTATTGTCCCACTGCTGGGCACGGGTCTTCTCTCAGAGATGAGAGAGTTTAGGCCATAGTCC
>DWKW01000546.1:0-15999 GCA_018250115.1 Doberes anticus
CAACAATATACCATGCAGCTCATAGAAATAAATTCCAGATTTCCAAATAGGATAACCTAGATATGACAAAAAATATATTTACTTATGAAAGTATTCCTTATATACAAACAGTACTATAATCAGTAGTATAATAACAGCTTCTTATTTATACATACTTCCATAACTTACGTAAACTGAAATTAGTGACACACGAGAAACCTTGGACTTCGCTAGGAGTTTCATAACGGCACTTTTCCACAAAACTTTCCGCGGTGACGGTACAAATGCGGATAATACATTACTACGCGAGTTTACTGAACGAAAAGATACGGTGGACTGAACTGAGCAATGTACTGAACACGAGTTCAAGCCGAGGTTGATTGTCTGCGAGTGCATGGTAGGGGCAGTCGTCGTTGCGTGACGATAGCTCGGAAACGTCATGCTATTTACCGTGCTCAACGATTCTCATTTTGAAGTGTATGTCGTATCGCGAGAGAGTAAGCGATAAGCTAAACTACATTTTAATAAAATCCAAAATCTCAACCACAAACAAATGAATCTATAACTATCTATAACGAATATTTCAATCCGCCAAGAATCAAGATACTCACTAAAACGCCTGAACATATTTTATTGATAAAGTTTTCAAAATCTTAATTATAATCGTCAGAAAACTAATAGATTGAAACTATTAACAGAAATTATTAAACCAACACTTTTTAAAACGTACAAATAGACACGCACATGCTATTTATTTTCTTAAATAAAAAATCGTCGAATTCGTACAGTTGTCGTTATGCAGTTGAAAAACTCCAACTACAGCGGTGAAACACACGTCTTACTGAGCGTTATGGAAAACGGCGCGTTCCAGCCGTTTTGTTTAAAACGGTTTGATATCCAATTAGTTATGGTAAAAAAGATTTAAAAAACGTATTCTGATTGATTCCAATTTCTCGTCAGTACATCGTTTTAACGCTCTAACCGACTTTTTATTGCTAGACAATCCAAAGATATTCAAGCGTAAAATTTTAACAAGACTCACCAGGAATGTGAAATCCGTAACGAACGCTATTGCATCAACGAACTTTAGATTCGTCATCTGAAACAAAGAACAACTCGTTAGCAAATATTATAAGAACAGGAAAATTAAGGAACCGTGTTGTTACAATATCTTCTTCATAAAACATAATAATTGAATTGAAAATCGTCTTCAATTGTTAAAAAGTTAGAAATGTCTTCGACTACAACACATACAACAATTATAAAATACACTGAATGTAGGTATACCCTTTCAATTAGAAAAATATTTTTTGAAATCGGTCTATAAACACCGAAGTTATGAGATAAGGAAAATTACGTCCCGAATTATATAACCTCATCCTTTTGAAGTCGGAAAAAATGCACTTTAATTTAGATAACCTTTTGTAAATAGCAGTAGAGTCTTTTACCGAAAATTCGCCTAAGGCGGCTCCACAAAAGTACGTATTTTTACAGAAATAGTTAAGCAGCAGTACAGCAGACATGGAGACAGGAGGCGTCCTAGCAGTGCTTGCAGGCTTACGCGGAAATATGAAACGTTCTAGCAGTGCTTGCAGGCTTACGCGGAAATATGAAACGTTCCAGCAGTGCTTGCAGGCTTACGCGGAAATATGAGACATTCTAGCAGTGCTTGTAGGCTTACACGGAAACATGAGACGTTCTAGCAGTGCTTGTAGGCTTACACGGAAACATGAGACATTCTAGCAGTGCTTGTAGGCTTACACGGAAATATGAGACGTTCTAGCAGTGCTTATAGGCTTAAACGGAAACATGAGACGTTCTAGCAGTGCTTGCAGACTTACACGGAGACAGGAGGCGTAAGTTCTTAAGTAGTAAGTTCGTAAGTAATAACGCATCCGCAAACAATCACAAATAGTACTTCCTTACTACATGATGTTGGATGCGGAAGTATATGGGCTACAGTTACCACTTAACATCTGGTCTAGTCGGTCTTTAAATATGAAGACTTGAAAGTCAGCTTGTCAGTTTGTCAGCTTGTCTAAAACTCTACATTATAGGAATATGTAGTAGTTAAATTCCGTCTCACCATTGCAAGAAACATACTTTCAGTAAGTCCATAAATATGTATATCATTATTAGTAGCAATAGTCGTACACAAGATTGGGTTCATTTAAAAAAAAAACTTGTTTTTGTAATACAAAAGAAGTAAGTAATAACAGAGAACATTATGGAGAACTCTTAGTCATACAGAAAATTTGATAATAAAGCAAGAGCACAGGAGCAGGAGCCTAGCGACTAAAAATCTCGGTATCCCGAACCGGCATTAGTCCCTAATTTTTCAAAATTATGTGCGTTTTATTAATTCCTATTTTTCTATATTCTTTATTATTTTGCGGTACTAATTACGTGTATATAATAAATAATAATATCGTTTGCAAAATCCAAAGAGCTCCTATCGCTTAATCTTGTCTATGGTTACGCGTATAGCGAAATCTCACCGCCTCAGTCCTCGCCTTTGTTCTACTAAGACCAGAATACGATCTGAATTTGTTATAGATATTTGTGTCTATTATACCCTATTGTGTTTGGATTACATCTACGCATACCTACTATTATAATATTGTAACAGAGCCATGTTCTATACGTTGATGATATTTTTTTTAAATATCACAGATATCGACTATTTAGAAGTTTCTGAACACAATCCGCTTTTATTTTTATTTTTGCTGAGCTGATTTTAATGACACTTAAACGGTTCTAATGTAGGTATATGGTAAGACTTAAATACTACGATAAGTTAGAACCAAATCGGTGCAATTTAATTAAAGATAGGAAGGTAAGGTAATTGAAATGGATTTTTTTTCTCATTCTTATGAGGCGATAGAGTCGCGGGCTGAAGTATAGTTACAATATAAAATATAACTCAACGACCTATCTACCAACAGACATTACTTATATGAAATAATATTTTCGGATTTTAATTCAACACTTACGTAAAATTATATTTATTGAAATAAGAGTTATTAACTGACAAATAAAACAAATCGGTAATTATTCTGATAAAAAATAATACCCTGTTCAACTTAAAAACCACAGTGTTGCAAGCTTGTAAAATTCAAAAGTTATGGCTTTTCTTTGATCTAGTATAGTCTGTAAGTAAAGGTTGCTAACGCCGATTACAAGCACTTAATCCTCGCTCACAAAGCCTTGTCCCGAGGCCTAATGAGAACGATCGTACTGATAGCACATTGTTAACGAATGAACTGTTACAAAGTTTCGTAAAACAAGCAAGCGGTTATAAATCCTTCGTGTCTATCAATCATCATTTGTGCTGCGAAGCAGTGATAGCGTAGCGGTAAAGAATTCTAACCTCCTATTCCAGTGAGTCGGGGATCGTACCAGCACGCGAAGCTGTCTTTTACAGTGACTTTTATGACGACCCACTTAGGCCATGGTCAACGTTCGGTCTGCCGGGAATCGAACCCAGGACGGGTTCGATTCCCAGTGGAGTAGAAATTTGACTGATGAATTTCGATTTCTGTATTTTGTCTAGGTGTTTGTGTGCATGTTTCTGTGTGTCCCAAGACACAGGTTAAATCCTACTGTGGGGCTATGAGTGTAAAACGTTATTTTATTTTTAAGTGTGCATATTATGTCACTTGGGCGTTAAAAACAAGTAGAATTAAAACATGTCGAGGAAAACTGCGATAACCTAGCGGTTAACGATCTCGACCTCCCGCTCCGGTGGGTAGGGATTCAATCCCGGCATGTATCTCTAAATTTCGAAAATGTTATTTATAATAATTTCTAAATTATGTGTTATTATTAATTAATGATTCCTCGCTTTAACATGAGTACATGACAGTGCATACTACAAAGGGGCTAAGCTATATCTATGGTTCAACTGTATTGATCTTTTTAAAATTTAACCCAGTATTTCAGTCTTATCATATGCATTTAAACTCGTAAAAGTCAATTCAAAAATTCTATGTTTATTAACATCTGAATAGATATCACTTAAATTTTCTATAATTTCCCCTGGTCCCGGGGTGTCGCTGCCAATGTTAAAATTGTATAATAGTTTAGATACATTGTAACTTTCTCCCCAGACTTCACACATTGCGCTGCAGTCTAGAAACGAGTCAAGTTGAGCGAGGTATTATTAACGAGGTCAACAATACGAATAAATTGTAAGACAGTGCAAGAGAGTGAAGTATACACAATTTTCTTATATACTTAGTGTGAAGAATGCACTATTTGATAGTACTAATATTTGATAGTAGGCCTTGTAAAAAACAAGATATACTATTCCTTAGATTAATGCATAATATACGACCAAGATAAAGTCGTTTCAAGAGTACCTACTAAATTAGTTACCTACTTACGTCGTTCAACACTAACTTACTTTGTTAATTTCTAGAAGTTCATAATAGAATTATTTTCGGTTGTTTTATAGTGACATAGGTAAAAAATCGTTCATCGCTTATCGCTCGTAGTAGATGTTATCAGTGCAGAAGAGAATCTTAAGATCAACCGTTGAATGTTAATGTAATTGACCATCAATTGTTTTTGTTTTAATGACGTAATCTCCGAACTGTCTTCCCACGGTCCGATTGTACATCTGATAATTTCTTCAAGATATTAATTCACTAATGAGTTGTTAACACCGTCGATTATCAATCTTTAAATAAGATCGACAGGTCTGTAATTATTGTCTAACTTCAACCACCGTATCAATAATTCGTTTTATCTTTACATATCAATAAAATCTTCCTATGATTTTTAAAGAACAATTTTTTTCTAAGGTATTAATTTACGCTACAGAAAATATTGTTAATAATGTCAACTAGAGTATGACAGTTTGTAGACATCTAAATTGACATTCATGTTTGTTTTAAACAGTAAGTAATCTGAACAACGCATACCGTTAAGGACAGAAAAACAACCATTAAGGACAGAATAGGGAATCAAAGTTGAGAAGTAAATATGGTATTCAGAGAGTCTTTTTTTAAAACAACTCCTGCGATATTTTCCGAAATTTGTTTCTCCATCACACCTAAATTACTGAATTGGTGACCCAGACAGAGGTGAATTTGGGACACAGACAAAGGACATTGAATTGTATTGTATATGGATTAACATAGATACTTTTCCGAGAAAACGAAGGATTCCCAGGAAATATTTCCCAAAAAATGGGAAAATGGGAATCTTAATGTACGCGGATCAAGTAGCTGGTACAAGCTAGTTTTCTTTGTAATCGGCTACTCTCAGTATTATGGAAAAATTCTTAGTTAAAATTATGAACAATTCGATTTTAGTCTTAGTATTTTACGTCGGCATAATAGATTACACAATCTTTCTTAAAAAACAGACGTAAGATATGTCGGTTCGGTATGTTCGTCGAATTAAATTTACGTCATTTTTTTGTTTTTAAAAGTGCATTTTCTCGTGAGACCTTTCGTTGAGCTTCCGAACGCGTTCATTTTTTCTAAAAAAAGAATGGCGAGGATAGAAATCTTTCTCACGGCGAACACAGGTGTCATGGGAACAAAACTGTTCAGGTGTGTTCCCTTGTACTCAACAAGTGACTATAACTTAGACCAAGTCCTATACTTTGTCTAAGTTATAACCGTGCATATTATTTTAAGATTTCTTTCTGAAACAATTGTAGTAAAACATGAAACGCATCTTTTGTTTGTTTGTATACTACTTACAAACAAATTACTTCTGTATTAAACATAGATACAATTAAAATAATTACCTAACTATTTATTTGCAGAGAACGATTTTTATGTCTTTTAAATTCTAATAACTAATTCTATCTAGATTAAAAAAAATACGCGTCTATTCGTTCTACACCTGTTTCTTAAGTCGGTAAAAACAGTTCTTAAGAGTACAGAGAATTTGTATACTGAACTAAATTCAAGATACTTACAAGGTACTTGGAGCTGTAACCACTTGAACATTAGCTTTAAATGGTACAAAAACTGTTTTCTGCCAAGTCGCTGACATTGCGGCATACATTTTTTTTTATGTTGACTAAAACCGCAACTAATGCGCGGGAATCCGTGGAAAGATAATTAGAAAGGAAGGGTCATTCACCGCTCTTCGTAAAGATATATTCATAATGATAAAACGACAGAAATATTAAAATTTTCATATTATATCAACCCTGCAAGAATATCAAGATAGAAGTAATTGGAAACTTATTTGCCACACTGAAAAGAGCCACCTGTCTAAGCAGCTGAAATTATCAATGTAGCTTTATGATTATGTTTTAGGAATTTTACCTTCGCAATCGCAAGGCATTTTATTGGATTTTATCCTGCCTAGGGATAACCTAGTGGTTAAGAATCTCGACCTCCCACCTATGTGTTCTCCATAATGTGCTCAAAGGAATATGATGTCCGGCAGTCTGCACTTACCCTGAATGTTGGGCTATGGTCTAAGTCACATCTCTAAGGAGAGCATCTGGGCAGGGGCCCATTAATGGGACAATAATGAGTTCCTCACGACTGCAATCAAGCCCTTTGTAAACTTTAGCCTTAAAATTTAAATTGTACTCGATACTACCATTTTGGCTACCACAATGCTGCAATGGAGCATTTTTTACCCGCGACTATCTTACAAAGCCACGTCCAAGCATCATCGTATCGTACTCCAATTTGAATCTCTTAAGTATTATCTGTCATTCATTTCACACTTTAGATTTCAGAAACAATTAGACATCTATTGTATCACAACGCACGTAACGTCGGGCAATATACAAAAGCTGATTGGCAATCATCCGACGCCGCTCCCGCGCACAAAGGCTCAATAAAAACTCAGTTTCAATCCGCTTGTAATTCTGTTTGATTATGATTATATGGTGCTTATTAAGGCAATTATGAGCTAAGACGGACAGATAATATCTATTGTAAGGGTCGATTAGCATAAAGCCAGCTCTATGCTCTGTGCCTGGCCAGCTTCATGGTGGCAGGTCTTACCCACGGCCTACCTCTTTCCCACGAAAGCGCTAACCGTACATCAGAGCACTAATTCTCCTGTTAAATATTTCATTTCTGTCATCCGATGGTAACCGATAATAGTAAAATGGTAATTTGACCTTCTATATTTGGACCGCATTGTTGACGATGTAAATAGTTTCTTACGCTATAGCCGCTGGGCACGACCGTGTGACGCCCAAAAAGCGTATTTCGTGCGTCCTTAATGACAGAAAATGTCCACGTCCGCGGGCATTCGCGTGTAATGAATATTTAATTGCGTGGAAATATTTTGAGAACGCCACAAGAGTGACTCGTCTAGCTTTGTCAGTCAATAATTGCGGCCGTGATTGCTTCTCTTAAGGATTTGCTTCACCCTCAGCGTAGATCTTATGTTTCGCCTTCGAAATTTAACGAAAATATAAGACGTTAGCAATCTCCTTTTTATGTAACCTGAAAAGCAACCGAGCATGCAAATCACCCGATGTAAAGTGGTCCTATCTGAAGTCGTAAGTCGTACGCCCAGCTGGTGTTCTGCCTAACTGCACCATCAAACGGAAACATAGCAATGCTAACACTGCGCTAACAATGCTAACGCTTTTTTAAATAAACAGATACAGCGAAATTGCATAAAATGATAACTAAATAAGCTGACATGCTTTCGGGTTTCCAGCATAATGCTGAGCAGAATCCGCTTCTCAATGGTACGTCTTTATAATAAAAAAAAAATATTATGATTTTGCTTATTATCTTTTTCCTTTCTTTCTTACTGACATGATATATGTACTAGCATTTTTACTTTTAAAATCATCTCTGACTATTCGCTCGCCTGTCAGTAATGGGAACAATAAATTTCTCAGTAATATCAGAGACGCAGGATAATTGCCTATTCAACTCCGCACATACAATCACGACAAATGTAGGTATAATGTGTTACACACATTTAACTTAGAATGTAGATATTTATGAAACGCAAAGTTATTTTTATAAAATGAACGCTGCTGCCAGTGTTAGACAATACCGTATTCTATAAAGTCACTAAAGTACAAAACGAACTGTTTCACATTATTACTAACACAAGCTAAAAACTTTAAATGCCCGTATTTGTGTAATATTTTTTTTAATATTCTCCAAATCAAATGTATGAGTAATCTATGGTTTATGTAATTTTTTGTCTGTACATAAACGTGGGAAGCAGATGCGCCTACCGGTCTGTCATTTCACTAACGGTACTCCGATGGATTGTATGACGGTGCATGATTCCATTATAATTGAGGCTTCGCATAGATATAACTATAATTTGCTTGTAGTTCTATGATGCTGAATAATTTCCATTGAAATGCTTCTTTTGAATTTTCCCAGCTGTACTGGTATTATGTAACTTTGTTTTACAAGATAGTACTAAACAAAATTCGGCGGGAAAATATGATGAAATGGTATGTTTGCAGGAATTTTTATTCATTTGTTCATCTGAATTGTATATAAATTATATATAGACATTTAGTACAAAATGGGCATTTTACCTGTTAAATCGACAGCATCCGAGGCAATTCAACAATTGAATAAGAAAATAGCGCTAAACTTAGCCTAAGCCTTAAAATAAAGCAACTTATTATTTCTTTGTGTCCAACTCAGCGAATCGAAAACATTTTCACTGGTACAGATTAATTTATTGTATGTCTGTTATATTGGGTATGTGGTTACAGCCAAATACTGGCCATATAATTTATTACAATTTACACAATTCAAAAAATTTCAATATATTTACTTAATTATTATAACGGCACGTTAACAATTCAACTAGTCGTAATTTTTAAAAGTAACGTAAAAATGTCGCTAAAATACTTAAAAAAACTGTTACTATCGTTTGGAATTGGGGTCTGTAGGGCGAACTTTGTTTAAAACATGTATGGTGCATTGATACCTACCTGTATTTGTATTTCTTTCTAAAGCTAAGATGATTGAGCTTTTCCAAAAGTCCGACAATCGGCACTTGACCGCTAGTTCTTCTTATCTCTGAGAGGAGACCCATGCTCAGCAGTGGGACTGTAATGTGTTGATGATGATGTTCTGGTTGAATAATTTAAACCAGTAAAAATGTATCACAGGAGGCATTCCAACTTAGTTTTCAGGAGTAGTAACGCATCCACATACAACCTCAGATGTGAATGTCCATGGGCTGCAGAGACCACTTAACATCAGGTGGCCTGCATGCACGTTTGCTATATTTGGTTCTTTCTTCTTCGCTGAAACATTAGAGTGACAAGAGCTACTAGCCGGATAACATATTTTAAAAAGTCAGAATAGTCAGTCGCGCATACACTCGCATTTCAAAATCGAAATAATAGTGATAAATGTGGCAACATTAAATTTAGCTTGGGGCAAATAATAGGAACTGTAGAACCCATTCTGAATATAGAAGTTAGCATAAAGGGCAAAGCGGAACTCTTGTGTAATCTCGTATGAACTTTCAGGTTAGTATTAATAACCTTTATTTGTATTAGTACTTTGGATTATTGATATGATCTTTTGCAGGTATTTTATAGTGAAATGTCTTTAATTTTAGCGTATACATTATATATATTACACAAGAGTCATAATAATACCCACAATAGCCTGAATATTTAAATTTTATAAAATATTTCTATTATGTATTGCCATCACTGTCAACCATTAATCTTATTATTTTTAACTTTTTATTTCCAAATGTCACTTTTATTATAATTTTTAGCATTATGTAGAATAAGTGGGTGATAGCCTAATGGTTAAGAATCTCGAACTTCCGTTTCGGTGGGTCAGGGTTCAAATCCCTGTGTGCCTGAGAGTATTCCATAATGTTCTCAGACATGTGAAGTCCGCCAACCCGCGCTGGCCAGTGTGGTGGACTATGGCTGAAACCCCCTCATTTCTGGGAGAAGACCCGTGCTTAGCAGTGAGACAATATATAATATAATTTTTTTATTATTATTAATACAACGTAGTGTATTTGCAACCGATATAAAGCTATAAATTATAAAAGACTACAAACACCACAATACAGCTTATTTTAGAGATTACTAGTAGATTAAGCTGCATTCACTTCAAATGAAACAAGCGCCGTATGATGTGCCGTAGAGAATTTGTTATATAAAACATTTTTCCAAGAGCATTTAACAACTTGTCTATAGTACATTCAATCTAGTACATTAATAAAATTGTCCGTAAATATCTGTGCCTCTTTCCTTTAATCTATGATATCTACAACAGTCAGTCAGAGATTATAAAAGTTTTATTTACCGCGTATCGAGTAAAATGAAACCTGTTTGAGCAAAGTAAGGTATTGTATAACAGCGTGAGAGCTGTTTCCGTCCGGTCATAGTCAAGGCTGACCACAGCGAGGCAAATTCATTTATCGAACACAACTCGATTTAAATATTGTGTTATCTTTTTCATTATCATTTTATTATTCATAATCGTAAGTGTGAATAGCTTGATTTGTAAACAGTCAATTGTTTGTTTAAATTTATTAAGTTGAATTTAATTCTGTACATAAATAATAATAAAATATAGAATCGATTATTTTATAAGTTAAGTTAATATTCAATTAGCACGGCTTCACCAATTACACTAAATAAAATTACACAGAAAATAAGCTTAAATAATAACTAATCAATAATATTATACAAAAAGTTAAATGTCCTAATTATAAAAATACAAAAAAAAACCTAAAAAAAGGATGTGAAAGAAATAAATATCAGTTTATTTGCCATACATACATCACGCCTACATTTCACAAAATCGCAGGCACCCGGTAAAATCATCTTCCATTCATCATCAGCAAATAAATCTAAATGAGGATGAATATTATTATAGGTTGCATAAGATTGGTGGTAATTGATAGTGGTAGAGTCTTATGTCGAATGCTCGCCTACGGCGGCACCACCTGAGCACCAACTTCTACCGTAAAGCGGCAGTGTGAGAACTGCTGTGTTTCGGTTTGAAGAGTGTGATTAGGCAGAAGGCACTGGGCAAGAGGAATTCCAACTTAGTCTTCAGGATTAGCAACGCATCCACTTAGAACCTCAAATAGAACTTCCATCCCACTTTAGATTTGATATGGATGTCCATGGGCTGCAGTGACCGCTTAACATCAGGTAGCCTGCATGCTCGTTTGCTATTATACGGAATAGTAGTATTATATAATTTTTTTTTTTTAAAGATTACACACGTATCCTTTAATCAAAACTAAAAATCAAACGCCTCTGGGAAACCTATTTTCAACACAGATTTGCAGATCGAATATAAAATAACTTTAGCCTTAAACAAAATCATGTGCAACAAAAAATAATTTCTTCAATTCTACGTTCATTTGAATAAAATGTGGATATCAGTAGGTATAAACTTGGCTCGATTAAAACATTTGTTATTTGAATACCGTAGGTAAATTAACTGCTACTTATTAGAAATACAATAATGATTACTAATAACTTTAAGAGACATTAATCATTCCTGTAAATATCGCAAACAATGAATTCCTCCAAATGTTAAGATAAATTATTACGTTTGACATTAACTTGAATGCCTTTGATAACTTGTTTTGTAGAAATTAACTTATTCGAAATTTACTTTATATACGTTACTCATTACTTGCTCTACAAAACACATTACCTTTTACAATGTAGACCATTCATAATCTTACCATCGAAATTTTTTCTTGTTCCTATATTTATGAAGAATAAGCCATTCGGGGAATTTCAACGAGATTCGAGTCAACGAAATTATTAAGGAACATGATATCGTCATCAACCCGTTATTGTCCCACTGCTGGGAACGGGACTTATGTCACAGATGAGATAGTTTACGCCTAAGTCCACCACGATGGCCAAGTGCGGATTGGCGGACTTCACATGCCATTGAGAACGTTATGGAGTACTGTCAGGCATGCAGGTTTCCCCACGATATTCTCCTACACCGTTTAAGCGAGTGATAATTAATTCGTAATACGCACATAATTACGAAAATTTTGAATAGACAATATTTCGAGAAACAGAGGTGCGTGCCGGGATTTGGACGTCAATCCAACATAGCGGATTCGAGATGCTTAACCACTAGGCTATCACTCACTATGAGGCTATAAACATGATATTATATAGGTGTAATATCATATTCAAAATAATTTCTATAAAAGGTTATAATTCAAAGATGAAGGTAGAGTGATGTAAAGCGGCAGTGTTACCACTGCTGTGTTTCGGTTTGAAGGGTGTGGTCAGGTAGAATGCAATGGATAGGAGGCATTCCAACTCAGTCCTAAGAAATAGTACTGCATCTACGTATTACCTCAGACAAGACTTCAGTCTTGCTTGAGATTGGATGTGGATGTCCTTAGGCTGCAGTGACACAAACGGCAATTCGGCAACAACACATTCGGAAATTCGTTTATGATTTACATGGAATTTAAATATAATCAAATATCCGAATACCGTATAACCATACTAATACAAAGATATATTTTCAGATGTTTAATTCATAGAAAAGTCGACCTGTACATAGTGTTACTGCTGGACATAGTGGAAAATAAAAGAGGTTATAAAAAATATAATTACGCTTCACACTGATTACTCCACAATAGGATTCCATGTGTCGTGTATGCCATGAACACACAGAACAAGCACACATACACCCAGAGAGTTACAGAAATTAAAATTCATAATTAAAATTTCTGCCCTGCTGGGAATCGAACCCCGGACCCTCCGAGCGGCAAATGTTAACCACTGCGCCATAAGTACCGTCACGTGCGTCACGCCGATTGCTATTAAATACGACAAAATAAACCGTGTGTACACGAAATGCATTAGCCCGCACTTCTGTTCGAGTCGCTTCGATAAAATCGTAAAGGCAAAAACACATTCGAGCGGTGCGGCGTCGCAATCCGGTAATCGGCTTTCTGCTTCCAAATATTATTTATGGTGGTAGAGTCTTATGTCGAAGGCTTGCCTGCTGCGCCACCACCGCTACGCCCATTTCTGCCGTACAGCAGCAGTGTGAGAACTGCTGTGTTTCGGTTCGAAGGGTGTAGTTAGGTAGACGACACTGGACGGGAGGCAATCCAACGTAGTCCTCAGGAGTAGCAACGCATCCGCACACAACCTCAGGTGTGGATGTCCATGGCTGCAGAGACCACTTAACATCAGGTGGTCTGCATTCTCGTTTGCTATTCTGCTAGCATAAAAAAAAGGAGGAAACGCCTGTCCATGTTCTGCTCAGTTGTGGCGCATTATTGCAAACGGTGCATTCGTCTAGGGAAGCATGAGCTCCACGCAGATGAAGCCAGTAACCACGCTGTCAATAAAGTCGTGGCTTTTCTTAAAGCCATAGGGCTGGAGAGCGAACTTTAACATCGGCTGTAGGCACAAACGAGCCACTGAGGTTGAGGTGTCTCGAGCTTCCAGAGCTCAGGCCTTAGTTTACAAAAAAAAAACATTATTATCAACCAGTTACTGTCTCACTGGGCACGGGTCTTCCACGGTGGCGATATGCGACTTTTTTTTATTACAATAACAGAATAGCAAACGAGCATGCAGGCCAGGTGGCCTGCACCTTAACATCAGGTGATGTTAAGTGGTCTCTGCAGCCCATGGACATCCACACCTGAGGTTGTATGTGGATGCATTGCTACTCCTGAGGACTACGTTGGAATGCCTCCCGTCCAGTGCCCTCTGCCTAACCACACCCTTCAAACAAAAACACAGCAGCTGTCACACTGCTGCTTTGCGGCAGAAATAGGTGCCGCCGCATGCGAGCCTTCGACATAAGACTCTACTACCATCAACTTTTGTGTCTGTATGCTTGATTCTGTGCGTGTCCATGGCTCCCGCGACACAGTTTAAATCATACTGTAGGGTTATGTGTGTGAAACTTTTTTTTTTTTTATAAACGTTGTTGATCTCTCATATCGGTCGAATGCTAAGGAAAAATATTAGTTGAAATTTACTCGGTTTCAGATATAATAAATCAGTATTCCTTTACAGACAAAATAACACCGTTCCCTCTCAACCGGCACTCAATGTAATTGGATCAAAAACGCTTATCGAAGCGAAATTTTCGCCCGAACGATGCTTCACAATACCCAATATCAAATTGAAGTAGGTAAAGGATTATATTTGAAGAATAATATGATATTTCTGTAGATTCAAAGATAGAGAAGAGTTCGTTGACGATCGATCATCGCCTCGCGTTTGTTACGTGGCATTCCCACGCGATGGATCAGCTTTAGCGGGTCGTGGCACAATGCTTCCCAAAATTTGATGCTACCCATGCTTTGATGGTGGTAGAGTCTTATGTCGAAGGCTCGCCTGCAGCGCCACCGAACTTGGTCCTCACGAGTAGCAACGCATCCACATAGAACTTCAAATGTGGATGTCCATGGGCTGCAGTGACCACTTAACTAGGTGGCCTGCATGCTCGTTTGCTATTCTGTTACGATAAAAAAAAACACAGACCAGCTACACAAATCTAAATTCATCATAAAAATTTCTGCCCTGCTGGGAATCGAACCCAGGACCCTCTGAACGCACGTTGACCACGGTACCATACGGGACGGGATGAGTTTAGGTTAACGTTAGGTTGGAAGCCCTTCTGCCAGTATGCGACGATATGGGCGGGCGGTAGGAATGTACTGGATGCGAAGATCCGAAGACTTATGCTCAGCGTTGGCGGTCAGAATGTTGGCTGAACACAGAACACGGAACACGGAAATAAGACGGTGGTCTAGTCTTATATGGAAGGGTATCCTGCGGCAGAACTACTGCTGCACCTGTTTCTGAGCGTACAGCAGCTGTGTGAGAACTTCTGTCTTCTGGTTTGAAGGGTGTTAGACAGAAGGCACTGGACGGGAGGCATTCCAACATAGTCTTAAGGAATAACAACGCATCCACATACAACCACAGATTGAGGTTCAGAATCTAGTTGAGGTTTGATGACTGCAATGACCACTGGACATCAGGTGGCCTGCATGCCCCTTGCTTTTCTTAATATAAGGGAACAAAAATGCAATTCAGAATAATAGCAAATGCTCGGAAAACAGGAGAATTCCAATAAGAAACTAATAAGACAGGCCGAGTTGAAGGTCGCGTTATTAAATTTCTATCACGTACGAATCTCTGGATGCTGCGAGCCCCGAATATATTTAGGGGTTATCCGGAGGAATTATCTTTCGTTCTTTTTTATATTTATGCGTACTTTAATTTTTTTTCTGAATAACGATCGAGGGTATTTTGATAAAACGGCAGAGAGGAATACGGGTCGCATGGCGGTTTAATTTTTAGTTTTTTTCTGAGTCTATTGATATCTTTTCTTTTCTATGATATTTTTTCTCCCTCTTTTCACTTCATCGTTTCGCCTACCACAACTTTTCTTCTTCACCAAGGGTTGACTGGTGGAGAATGCCACGTGGCATAAAGTTCGCCCCTTGTTATTCCTAGGTTAACATAAATGAGTAAATAAACAAATGAATATCGAATGTTTTTTTATATTTTTTATTTATTTAAACTATGAAAAAAATTTTGTGCAAAGGTCTGTTCATTTCTATTGAAATTTCTTCCAGCAGACCTGGGACTGGAGGACTGATTGAGTTTTTTTTAATATGTGCACACAATGCCAGATAGCATCAATGTACATTGATTCCATAGTGAAATATTTTACAGTAGACCAGCTGTTCGAAAATAAAATTTATTAGTAAAATAATAATAGTCAACCCATTATTGTCCCACCGCTGGGCACGGGTCTTCACTCAGAGATGTGACAGTTTAGGTCATAGTCCACCACGCTGGTCAAGTGCGGATTGAGGATTTCCTTCATCGTATGGGGATGTGAATCTCGATCCACTATTTAAATAAATAATAAAAATGTATTAACATAATAAGTAAGTATATATAAATATAGCATATCCATTAAATAAAATGTAAGTCACGATTCACGTTCAAAGCCCTACACTAAGATTCCCTTTGTCGTGGGTACCGTGGACACACACAGAAACAAGCACACAAACACCCAGACCAGG
>DWKW01000547.1:0-15991 GCA_018250115.1 Doberes anticus
CACCCTTCAAACCGAAACACAGCAGTTCTCACACTGCTGCTTTACGGCAGAAATACGGCAGGCGAGTCTTTGACATGAGACTCTACCACCATCAAAACTACTACAGTACTAGTAGGATTCCCTTGTGCTCCGGTAGTTCGTGGTTCTAATCCCGGTACGCAATTAGTCTAGTAGTAAATGTTTCCATTTCATATTATAAATTAAGTACACCTGCTTTAATGTTGAAGAAAAACATCGTAAGAAATGTTTGAGAGTTCTCCTTAATATTTTCAAATTCATGTTAAGTTCGACCATCTGCACTTGGCCCGCATGGCGGACCGTAGCCCAAACTATAATTATCTCTGAGATTAAACCTGTGTTCAGTTGTGGGACTTAAATTGGAAGATTTTACAATAATGATAAAGTTTGTTATTTGAAATAACTTGATTTTTTATTTGTATTCTATTTCATAGATGGATTAAACCTACAATTACACTTTAAGGAGGCTTTAGTTTAATGGTACAACCTTTAAGCCATTCTTTAAATTTCGAACGAACAGCCCGGTTATATTTATTTTTCAATAGTTGAGAGCGCACAATAATCGCAATTGCACTGTTTTGCATATTCATTCTCTTTTGCACTCTTTTTAAAAAAAATAAACATAGCACTTGTTAATTTATAAACATACGAACTCTAAAATTATGTTTATAATTTCAAAACAGCGCCAGACACCCGGAAAGTTTATCTAGTGCCTACGTTTTTGCGTTAGTGTATTGCCTTTTAAATTATACTGTGGCTGTATGCAGACACATGCTTCGCCGGTAAGGTTTTTATCTGTCGGGAAAAACACGAAGATAAAAAATTAAAATAAACTTTTTCCAGCACGAAAAAAACAAGCCTTAATGGTTTAGTTAAAAATTAATTGATGGTCTGTATACAGCGGCGTTCCCGGGCTCATTTAGATAATGGCTTATGGGACGACTTTCCACGTGTAATTAAGATTGATAGGTTCGCTATTGACAGGTTTTTTGGTCTTAATTTAAATATTTTATGTTTTATAAAAAAAATCTGTAATTTTATTAGTCATTGCTGGTTTATATGACAAAATTTTGTAGACTTATGTAAGTTTTACGCTAAAAAACACACATTAACATTTTTAACTCATATTAATAACGGGTTGGTAGTTAGTTCATAATAGTCGTACAATGAGATCAGGAACAAACTATAACTACATTATTATTGTTATTAGTTATTGTTTCTATGTAGATGTACTAATGCGACCAGCAGTGATCCAATACGAAGCCATTTTACGTGGTCGACCCAGTTTTGTGCGCTTATAAAGTAAAAAAGTAATATTTAACCTAGATAATAAAGCAATATTTAACCTAGATAAATACATTACAACGACAAAGACACAGAAGTAGGTGAAAAAACTAATAAAATGTAGTTTTAACCCGATGCACTTAGAATGCGTCCAGAGACAATCCGTTGCGAAGCCTCTCAACACTGACATACATTTGTGAGCCCCCTATTTCACTAAGTATGTAAAGCTAATGTTTTATTTATTTTTATTTTATTTCAGGTAATGTTTATTTAGACCAACTGAATTTGGTGGAAACGGTTTAGTTCTTCTGAATTAATAATAAAAATTAAATTAATAAGAATGTTGTCACTAATCTGGGATGCCTGCTAAAAATGTTTTCCTGTATATAAATAATATTGTAGGTACTTTTCTATTTAATATGAATTGTGTTTATTTATAAAACTGTAGAATTTCGATGTTTGGTATTTATACAATTATTTTCACTGCGCACCAAAAGATAGAGTTATAATAAACAGAACATAATAATAAGTCTGTCTTATTTCTATACAATACTTAGGTAATATCATCATTATCAACGCATTATATTCCCACCGCTAGGTATGGGAAACCTCACAGAGATGAGAGAACTAAGGCCGTAGTCCACCACGCTGACCAAGCACCGTTAAAGCAAGTCACACTTAATTTATAAAATCCAATATTGGGAAAAGGAAATGTGCATGCTGGGATATGAACCCCGAACTGCTAACAGGAGCTAGAGATTCTTAACCACTAGGCTATCACTGCTTGATAGGTAACCTAGTCCCTTTTGATATTATATCTCCAAGGACAAGTCGTATGTGACTACAATGTAGTGAATAAACAGAAAGAGTTTCTTGCATCCTCTAGCATCTTCAAGGATATGCAATAAGGACATATCTTATTGTTCCGAATGAAGTTCAGGATGATTCCGAAGAGTACCCATCAAGGACAGTGGTTAGCATCAAACCATCGGTGATATCGCTAATATCTCGAAGCAGTCCGCCACCGGCACTTTACCTTTACTCGGTCTGACGGAGATTAATGGTCGCTAGTTTGTTGCGGTGAATGTGAAATGTGTAACAATTTGTGACAACTTTAGCCTGTTTCTGTGTTCCCGTTCCTGTGTACCACTTTAAACATGATGAATTATGAGGAGAGTAAACACAGTTTTGAGCTTTTGACGGCCAAAAAGCTTGCGGTCCGGTTCTGTTTGTCTTCGAGTTTCGGTAATGTAATTCGACAAGCGTACGCTACTTTAAAACTTTAATCGTAATTTGATGGCCACATAAATAAGGAATTTTAGTACTTATGTAAAATACCAATATGATTTATTAGCGGTACGATGATGGTTCGATGGTGGTAGAGTCTTATGTCGAAGACTCGCCTGTGTTGGCACCGCCTCGTTCACCTATTTCTGCCATAAAGCAGCAGTGCAGGCACTGCTGCGTTTCCGTTTGAAGATTGTGGCTAAGCAGAAAATATCTTAGAGTAGTACTACTTTAAATAGAACTTCGGACCTATTTGCTGTGGATGTGGATGTCCATGGGCTGTAGTGACCACTTAACACCTGGTGTTCCACATGATCGATGCTACTCCTTAACATTTTTTTTTAAATAGTCAATTCGTTGCTACAAAAAAGGTCTGATAGGAGAAAACTTCATTAATTTCAAAAATAGATAAGGAAAAAAGAACAGTAACATTAAATTTATATCAAAGTTCCACTATTAAAATCAAGAATAAGAAAAAATATTACGTTAATGACATTTACATAATTGCTTCAAAATCTCTTTATACCACGAATATTAAAATTTATTTCTATATATCTATTGAATAGTGGTAACTGAAACCGTATTTGATTACGGTACCGATCATTCTCTTTTAAAAGTGAGGCTGGTGACATGTTCAATTTGGTCTGATTGATTTGACAGCGATGCTCGGTGAACACGCTGATAAACCCAATTTGGTGCGTATTTGAACAGATACGTTGACTAAAGCCCGTCACATATTCATCCAACCACTTCGCAAAATTAACCTAGTATGGTATAGCTTAAGTTATGTCTCGAAACACAAAATTTGTCATCAGTGTACAGATTATTATTATTATACTATTTTCCAAATAATATATATTATCTGAATCCAACATTCTGAAATCAGCTATACAATAAAAACTGTTAAATGTTATTCATCTGCTGATTTTCAGTTGCCTAACGTTCACAATCTCCGCATGAATTGCTCTCACTTCTTCATTCTGTAACCTAATAACGGTATACGCAAAACGCAATTTCACGCATTGTCTCCAAATTTAATTCTGAACAGAGACCCTAGTACGATATTTGACAATTTACGAAAAACCAAATCGAATTCCATGCACTCCATACATATAGAAGCGCCCCTACGGGATTAAATAGTGGTCGTGTCAATTACTCTATTTCGTATATTAAAACGATATTTGACAATACGGCAACCCAATGACTCGTATGGCGCCGTGGTCAACGTGCGATCTGCCAATCGGAAGGTCCTCGGTTCGATTCCCAGCGGATCCCAGAAATTCAAAAGATTAATTTAGATTTCTGTACCTTGTCTGGGTGTTTGTGTGCTTGCATCTGTGTCTTGTGTCATGGACACCACGGCACCCACGATACAGGTTAAATCTATGGGGCTATGAGTGAGTGTGAAACGGCATAATCGATGTATGGAATAATACAAAATTCGATTTGATTTTCGTAAACTCCCAAAACTCCTACCAGAGGCTGAGTTTATCCAAAATTAGATTGGTTTCTGATTACATCACATCTCACATGATTTGCATCTCACAGTCTCATTCAAACCGGCAAGGATACCTTGTCGTATCCAAAAGTTCGTTCCGATCCCCAAGACTAATTCATATAGAAGAAGGCTTGTTTAGGATATCTCCATACCTTTACTGAGCTAAGTTCATTTAATTGCTAGCTTGTATTGCTAATTTATGTTTTTAGTTAGTTTTTATTTTGTGTATTCATTAAACAGATTGTCCTTTCAAAAATCATTTTCCAGGTAACCAACTAAATAACGGAACGGTACAATTTAAATTTTATGCTATTACGAAGGCTTTCTATCAATCTACTTGAATCTTGTTCAAACATAAATTATCACTTCGCATGACTACTTTAGTTAACCTGTAGAAGTTCGTTCAAATGTATCGAATTAATATAGACACCGTTTCGTTAAAAATATCCAATCAGAAGATACAGAAAAAATCCCGTTTAGGACACATAACAATTAATATTTTAAATATTAAATTTCTTAAACTAAATAAATTAATTAAATTTCATCATGTACAAGAAAGTCATTAACTAACATATGATCTAAACAAAGCGCACTTTACTACCAAGGCACTACTACCTGCATTCACTGCTTGGTAGTATAATGACTTCTGCAACGCTGAACTCTGGCAAATAGTACAAAGGTAACTGTGACATACATTCTTCGAATTACTTGGAATATCTTTGTTGTATTTCGTACAAGCTAAGACAGGAATTTTGTACAAGTTTCATCTTTTCTAATCTAAACAGAAATACAAAATAAACATGTTACTAAAATTTACCTACATGATATCGGCAATCGGTCACAGATAAAGTCTTTTCCTTAGGTTAAATAGTTAGAAAAAAAATTGCTCCTGGGTATCGTGAGGGTCTTACTGGCGCGCAGTTGAACGCCAGTTATTAATTTGTTAAGTCAAACAATTACAATTCCCCTTAACATGCGTGTGTAGCAGACTGTCTATAGGCCGGTAAGACGACCATTATCAACCAAGACAATTTTGAGATTTTTGACAATTGAGTTACATACGTGAGATCTAGCCACCGTATCGGAACAGTAAATACTGATCAACAGATCAACTGTTAGTAATACGCTCAAAAATATCAACTTTAGTGAAGCAGAATGTGAAAGACAGAAGGCGCATGAAGTTAATTCATAAAACTATGAACAAACAGAACGAATTCAAATTACGACGTATTCACAGTCACATGTGCTACGCAGCGCGAAGTAGTTTAACATCTTATTGTCTCCTTAATACAATAAAACCGTACATCTGCAGGTCATGAAAGTATCCACATAAAAAATTGAAGTAGAAGCATGTAACTAGCTCCAGTTGCTAACAATGTTCACTCCGCCAGACACTGCCACGCAACACACGCTTGGCTACGATAATGACTTCTGCTCTGTTAAACTCTGTAAAAGAGGACAACTGTCTCTAAGTAACAATTTCATGGAATTTATCAATAGTTGTACATGATAATTAGGTATATTATTATTTCAAAGTGAGTGATGGTCTAGTAGTTAAGAATCTCGAACTCTCTCCGCGGTGGGTCGGGGTTCAAAACCTCTAATTTTTCGAAATTATTAAATTAAATTGCTTCTGGACGTTGTGCGTATTAAAAAAATATTACGGTCTTTAACAGTGAAAACGTGAGAAAATCGGCATGCCCGAAAGTACTCCATAATGTTCTGAAAGGCATGTGAAGTCCGCCAATCCGCAATTGATTAGTGTGGTGAACTACCCGTGACCGTGACTGGTCACGGCTACTGCTAGCAGTAGGACAATAATGGGTTGATCCTCTTTTTGGAGGTTTTCTCAATTTGTCTCTAAGGCCTATGTCTCTAAGAGGCCTATGTCATTCTCAAACTACGTCACTATAAATTTATACATAATTACTATAAACTAAAAATACCGTGAAAAAGACATAAAAGACAACTTTTTCTTCATCTTGTAAATAAAATCAGATAAGTCAATAAAAGCAGCATTAGCAGGCATGTTTACATCAACAGTAAACATGTTCTATCTGTACCTACTGTAAATGTAATTTAACTTTTTCCCATCGCTCTACATTTCGATGCGTAACGAGATTTCGCGCTCGTGTCATGTCCCCCGCTAACAAGATTCGTACAAACAAGACTAAAATCAGCAGATGTAGGAATAAAAAAATATCTTAAAAGATATCAATATGAAACTGTTACAACATTATATATATTACATTCGTACGGTTGTCTACTGTTTTAAAATTAATATGATGGTGGTAGAATCTTATGTCAACACTTCGACACCGGTGTTTCTAGCGTAAAACAGCAATATGAGCACTACTATGTATCACTTTGCGACACGTATGGCGCCGTGATCAAGACGGTCTGCCGTTCGGGGGGTCCTGGATTCCATCCCCAGCGAGCCGGAAATTTGAATTATGAATTAAAATTTCTATACTTGGTCTCCGGGTTTGTGTGCTAATTTTTGTGTGTGTCCACCCACGACACAGGTTAAATCCTACTGTGGCGCTACGAGTGTGAGTGTGAAACGTACGAATTTCATTACAAAAAATCGGCCAAAAGTTTGTAGACAGCAACTCTCGTGATTACAATGATATCATGTACCTAATATATATTTTTTTATTGAAACGGAATAGCAAACCACCTGATGTTAAGTGGTCACTGCAGCACATGAAAAACCACATCAAACCTCGACTACGACGGAAGTCCTATCTGAGGTTGTATGTGGATGCGTTGCTACTCCTGAGGACTGAGTTGGAAAGCCTCCTGCCCAGTGTCTTCTGCTTAACCGCACCCTTCAAACCGAAACACAGGATTCTCACACTGCGGCTTTACGGTAGAAATAGGAGCCGTAGCAATTGAACCTTCGATATAAGACTTTACCACGTAATTACCACCATCAAACTGTTGAACTCTTAACGTAATCTATAACTTAACTTAGTCTTAACGATATGCTGAAACTACTAGACGGATTATGATTCAGAAAAAAATATGGTTGGATTATAGCCATCTAGCAGTGTATTCAATAAAATTATCTTACGTAGAGAGGTAGGAATAGCTAGGAATAGTAGACTGCATAAAAGGTCTAAATAACCTTACATTTTTCTTAAAAGATCTGTATGCTATCAGGCAAAAAGCTTTTTACATACAAGTTAACAGTAACCAAGTAGAATATCAAGATTTTCTTTAAAATTTATCATGTACAATTTTACAGAGTAAACTTAAGTTCCAAACAAGATTTATTTACCTATTCATTAACATCTCAAACTTCTCACCGAGGCGCCTTCAAAACGAAAATATGTCACAAAAGAGCGCTTTCCGATACCGAAATTGAATAAAAAAGCATTTGTGTACAAAGTGAGCAGATAATCGATGCTGTTGAATATTTCAAAGAGGTGGAACGTGATGAAAATAAATGCATGCATATTACCAAGTGGTCCGATCGAGAACAGTGCCGCGATAAACGATTTTCTCGCTTACAGATAAAGTTCAATTAATCTTCAACAACAAAAAAACAAGATCAGATGGATAAACGAAAAATCGTGTGTCTACTTATGTAGGTACATAAGAAGTTATAGGTAATAATTTAATACAAAGTTAATTCAATTTCAGTCCGATTCGATTAGGTTGGGTTCGTTTCAGTTCGGGTCAGTTTTGTTTTGATTCAATTTATGAATTTCGATTTTAATTCTTTTTGGCATGATTAATTGTGATTTACTGAAATTACATTCATCACATTACATACAGTCATTATAGGAGCTGAAAAGCTAACGCTCCTAATTTCTATAGTCGAAGTATTTTTGTTATAATAATACAGGTTAGATATGTATATACTGCAGTATAAATTATAACGGGGCCGTGTAAGTAATTGTAATAATTGCACTTTGAAAATATTTTCGATTACTTGCTAATATCGACTATGTCTCTCGCTTTTGGAAGCAAAACAATTTTTATTTAGAATTTTTGTCTATTCGAATGTTTATTTGCCAATCACGCAGAACTACTGAATAGCTTTTGATGGCACTAGTACACTTTAAAATTATAATGTAGTGAGGTCAGAAGATTAAAAATATCGGTAAATTAGAAAATGAAATACAGCCTCTCTCCGTAGTATGTACTGTCATGTACACGGGAAGTCAGTTGAAATGGTTTTTGTTATTGCAGTATCGCGGCCCGAAATTTAGCTAATGTACAAAATATGTAGACAAAAAAAATACTAAAGTTTCTGTTCTGTTTTACTGCAAATGATTAATTAAGACAACCTGTTGGTCGTTAATATTCTAATTTCGGACATCCTTCGTCAACTTTGAATACATTATTGAAGCTTTCATTGATAATCCCGAGTGTTGTAAATGTATTTGAGAAATTATTACGGACCGAAGATCTCCCCAGATGCAAAGCGAGCCCGGAACTCAGCTCCTTGAAATCTATCTTCTGAGCTCACGACCCCCAAAATCTAACTACAAATGTAAATCTTTAATACCGAATAGATGTGAGACAAGGCCCTTAGTACGGGAGTCGCCGCTATTGTTGACGGCCTCCTTTAACACTCATTTCAGATTTATTTTGTAAACAATTTTGAAACCTTTATGTATATAATATTTTATGACTGTTATGTGTCTAACATAATGATCATAGTAATATTTTACACTGGGGTGGAACCATGTATGAGATACAAGAAATATGCTTTAACAACGAATGCTTTGGGAAGTGTGGTACTACGCATACTATTGTCATTGATGAAACGTACGATGCATTAGAAGACATACCGGTCTGCCATTCAGTGGGTCCTGGGTTCGATTCTGAGTTGATGATTGATTTGTACTGTTTTTAAGTTGTACGTTGATGGTCTTACATCGAAGGCGGCAGCACCAACTGTGCACCAACATATGTATATCTGCCTTAAAGCAGCAGTGTGAGAACTGCTGTTTCGGGTGGAACGGTGTAGTTTGGCAGAAGACATCGGTCATGATGTCTATAAGCTGCATTGACCACTTAACAGGTGGCCGGCATGCCTGTTTGATATTCTGTTGATATATACTCATATATATATTTTAATCCTTTTTGTCACGGCTCTCCGTATTTTTTTGTAATAATCGTAAATGTATAGACACGATTGTTTACGATTTTTTTTATGTACATATAAATGCCTATGTTATATTTTTACTTTTCGTTATCTTTCTTTTCTTTATAAAAAGTGAAGAGAACTCTAAGATACAAAAACTCAGCGCTTTTTAAATACTTAAACTTACTTACTTTAAATAGGTAAACAGCAACGTGTGTTTATTTGAAGAAAGTTAGTGTAATTTTATTGTTCATGGTAGCGACGCGCCCGCTCGCCATGTAATTTCTAAATAGTACGAACCAGCCTCCCGTCAAAATATCGTCTGCGGACGCCGCGGTTGTGTGATGTAACCACACTCCAATATGCACTTGTGTGAGTAAACCAGGTTATTGATTCATGGCGGTAGATTTATGCCTGCCCTCTTGCACTTAATGAAAACTACGACAGAGCAAGAGGGACATAGCTCACCTGGTGGATAAGTACCCACGTGGTTGAAATGTCGGTGCACGTCAAACCTGTAAAGCGAAGTAAAAATTTCAATAAAATCCCGGTAGAATTTATTCGAAATGCCTTTAGTGAATTAAAAAATATTTAACGTGCGGCAATTATATTTTATTACGAAGTTTTAATCGAGGAAGAATAAAAAACAGTCGGAATAGCGCCCTCAGAGTTGTGTTGCCCCGGGCGACAAAGCAATCATGATGTCTTAGCAAATAGTCTAAACGGGTAATTAGTTTGTTCTACTGTTCAGCTGAAGGGTAGCTGTGTTACCCCACCTTACCTGAGCGCCATCTAACAATGAGCTCCTCGCCAAAGTTATTGAATCCTTCCTCCTATACTAATTTACAGTCAAAGAAACGATCTCATTTATTATCGAAGCGACTGTGAAACGTGAAATATCTGTTAGTTAAGCAGATTAATTAACTCCATTATGACTATATTGAATGTCGGTAATTGTACTTAATTAAATGACAGAGAAACTTGTGTACTTGAAATGAAATAAATCTTTGAACGGATAAATTTTAAGAGGATTAATATTAACAAAATATCCTTGAAGTATCCTTGAACGTATTGAAGGATTTGGATATCAAAGGAAACATAACACGTACTTTATACATATACGACAAGAGAGCTTATTTAATTTTAATTTTAATACTAACAATTTTAATACTAACAGCTAACTTTAATACTAACAGCTAACTTTAATACTAACAGCTACTCTATCAAGAAAATTTAAAAAAATCCTTAAAAAATCTCCAACTCACGATATCCGGGGATTTGTTCGATAGTATTTGCGCTCATAAAATCTTGCTTGTTACTTTTACTAAGTCATTCATTGCGCCTCATCTATAATTCGCAACAAATTAGCAATGCTTCCTAATAACTTCATTTAATAAATTCCTCACTCTCATAAGTTCTGGAGTACATTAAATTTTCACGAAATTGCTTTCCAACTTTTCCTCTCTCAATAAGCCTGAGCTCAATTTACGAAGGCATACTTCGGATCACATAGTTGCCTGTTGTGTATTAATTACCACCTGGTTACATTCTTTGTTTATTTTTACGCTTCGATGGCTCAGTTATTCGTTATTGGTATTTGACTGATCACTGAATCTAAATTGTTTTCTTTAAATAAGGAGTATCAAATGAGCATGCAGGCCACTTGATGTAAAGTGGTCACTACAACCCTAGACATCCACGTCCAACCAGAAATAAATCCGAAGATCTACGGTCATAAGAAGATTGCATTACAACCTTGGAAGGATAAGTTGGAATGCCTCCTTTCCAGTATTATTATGCCTGACCACACCGACATACACCCGTTGTCGAACTGCTGAGTAACGGCAGGAATATCAGCATCCTGCAAGGGTGTAGATATAAGACCCTACCACTTCTTACTGGCCTAATACAAAATGGCGATTAAAAACTGAAATTTGTCACGAAATATAATTCATGTCAATAATTCATTTCTATTTTCTGTACCGACATGCATGGGTTTGTTTTAAATTTTTCGTTTGCACTTAAACGGAAGTAAGTTGAAGCTGTAAATGTTCGACATTCGCCGAGCATAAAACTTCTAAAAAAATATATGAAACGAATTCAGTCCTTTCCTTAGTAAAAATATATCGCTATTAATAATTTTGGCTGTTTCATAACGTATGTTGCGGTTTGTGCTCGTTTGCTGGCCACTTTATCCGGGTGTCAGAATTGAAAATGAGCCCGTTCCGTAAATGGACTATTACCTCAGTTCGTAACATTCGGGACAGCCGGCAGCCCTACGAATATAGAGCCAGCCGAACTTGCCTTAATAATTCAACAGTGCAATGCTTTTACAAAACCTGTCGGCGTCAATCCTAATTTAGCACCGCCGATCGGGCCGCTTTCGGTAAGTGTCGCTAGACAAACCTAATGGAACTCTCCTGTACTCCGCTAAATTTCACCGATGCAGGTTTAAAATAATCGCCTATTTGCTGCGATACTAAATTAGAAGCTTGCTACGGTAGCGTCTAATATAGAAGAGTAATCGGATTCAATTTTACTACTCTACTTCGTATGTAATTATTATTTGTTTGCTTTTATTACATTCACTGAAAAGTAGTTAATATTACTATACTTGGGCTCAGTATTACTACATAAATGAATGGATTCATTGAGTCTTAAAAATATTTCGCAATAAATGCAGTGGAACAAGAAGACTTAGGGCTGTAAGTTTTTTTTATAATTTAGTGGTTACTACAGCCCATGGACATATGCATCTATGATCAAATAGGTCCGAAGTCCTATTTTTTTGCATATTTATTTGTTTGTTCAACGATTACGCAATAATTGCTGAATTAGTCTGAACAAGGTCGGTCAAGTAGAGTAAGATACAGCTGCGCTTTTGTATGCGGGGGGATTCAATTCATAAAATTATTTTTGCTTGTTAATTCATTCATATGTAGTGACAACGTTACGGGTGGCAGTCTAGTCATACGGTCAGACTGAAATTTTGCCATGAGTTTGAACTATAACTTGACTAAACGTCTTTGTAATGTACGCCACCATATTCTGGGAAGATCCACTGACATAGCATTTTTATATCACTCCTATGTGGCGAAAGACTCGCGTGCGGCAGTCTCGTATAAGAACAAAATTATAATATAAATTTTTGGCAACTGTTCTATGGAATATAAAGCGCTGCGACAAGCTTTTTCACTCTAGACAGAAGTGCATGTCCTAGCAAATTAATAATTGTGTAAAACAACGACGATGAACAGGATAGGCCATAACCATAAGTAATAATATTTATTAGACAAAAATATTATATGTTTTAATAAGCCTTTTCTACCTGCTACTGTAACAGATAAAAGGGCACGTCTACAATGTTGCATTTATAAACTTCACTTAATACATTAAATTTAAATTTCGACTAAAACTTCAAAAATTCAATTATTTTTTTTATTTTATTCAAACGTAATATCAAACGAGCGTGCAGGCCACCTGATGTTAAGTGGTAACTGCAATTCATGGATATCCATATCAAACCTCAACTAGGACTGAAGTCTTATCTGAGGTCGTACGTGATGGCTAAGTAAGAATGCTTCTTGTCGAGTATATTCTGCCTAACTACACTAATCTATATTTTCACAAAATATTTATACCTATACGTATATCTTACAACGGCTTAGTAACGCAATAAAGATGATAATTTCTCTTAATATGGAGTAGCTCCTGGCAGTTCTCTGGGGCGAAGTAATTATGTGTTCTGTTAGTAACCGTTTTCCCGTTATACGTATAGATATAGGAAAACAATTAATCTTTGTTTCGGAAAACTTTACTCAACAGTTAAATAATTTACTCACTAACTACTTTATTAATAATAAAGGAAAATATTGAAACATAAAAAGGTTTTGGAGGATTTTCTTGATTTCAGATTTTGATTGAAAAATCTTCTGATTGAATTCTACTGCCACCATGTCCTTTAACCCTTATGATAATTGATTTATAATAATAATGACGACTGACTTGTTTTAATGTTATCAGTTGTAATATCAATAATGACATTTTTCTTTTAAATATATTGTATACCCGAATAGGGTCGGATAAAGAGCTGTCATCTTAGATTTAAGGAACATCCACTTGACCTATATCAACAATAAAGATATTAATAAATAATAAAATAAATAACGTTTCACACTCATAGCCCCACAGTAGGATTTAACCTGTGTCGTGGGACACAGGACACACACAGAAACAAGCACACAAACACCCAGACCAGGTACATAAATATAAATTCGTCATTAAAATTTCTGCCCTGCTGGGAATCGAACCCAGGACCCTCCGAACGGTCGACCGCACATTGACCACGGCGCCACACGGGTCGTCATTTGTATTTGTATTTTACTTTGAGTCAAAACTACGTCAGCCTCGATATAACTGACAGACATCCGTTTGTATGAAGAGGATTGTTGACTGATCGTCAACGACATGGTGAAATTAAATTGCATGGGAGACAGACGAGAATCGCCACCTTAAAGTCGATGACACGTTCACTTGATGAACTACCTATTGAACCGGCCTTTATACTTATATACTCGTAGATACAGCGCATGGCTGAAGTTCCATCCACATCGTATTGACCGTTGTATATCAGGTACTGTCCGTTTTCGCGATCGTACCTGCTGCGGACAAGAAGAGTGTAAAACGAGTCCTTCAAGATCGGCAACGCACGTGTAATCCCTCTGGTGCTGCACGTGTCTATAGGCGACGGTGACAGTCTTTATAACATTAAAAAAAGAAAAAAAAAAAAACTGCCCGCGGAGATCTACAGGCACCTAACGAGCATTGTAGGGTTAACAACTCCGAAAGGGTTCTCCAACGTCTATCGGGAACGGGCTGCGGAATTCCGACGTCGAGAGAATATCTTTCAGACAACTCCATTTAGGCTTGAGACTTGTACCACCGAGAGAGATAAACTAATAAGCGAAGGATTGTTAAAGAATGTTTTTGGTTAGTTGTGATAGTTCTAATTCGACACGTATATAAATCTCTAACTTACGATTTATAAAAAACCGATGAAAGCTCGAGTCCGAATCAGAAAGACAATAGAGTTATTATGATGAATTTTTGAAATCTTTGGGTCAGCGCAATGTTGAAACTATGGGTCGGATTTGGCCCATTTTAATAATATAATAATAGTGAGAGATAGCCTTGTGGTTAAGCACCTAGACTCCGCTACGTTGAGCCGAGGTTTAAATTCCCGCACGTACCTCTATTTCTCGGAATAATATCTGTTCAAAATTTTCGAAATTATGTGTGTATCATGAATTAATAATCACATCCTGAGGAAACCTGCGTGCTTGAGAGTTCTCCATAACGTTCTCGAAGGCATGTGAAGTCAGCCAATCCGCACTTGGCCAGCGTGGTGGAATAGTCCTCCACATCGTAGGGCCTAAACTCTCTCATCTCTGAGAGTAGACCCGTGCCCACCAGTGGGACGATAATGGGTCGATGATGATGAATAGAGTAACTACTGATTACTCCGACATTATAAATAAATAAATAACGTTTCCCACTCATAGCCCCACAGTAGGATTTCACCTGTGTCGTTGGTGCCATGGATACACACAGAAACAAGCACTAAACGACCCAGACCAAGTACAGAAATCTAAATTCTTCATTCAAATTTCTGCCCAACTGGGAATCGAACCCAGGACCCTTCGCATACGGGTGGTCAAATTTATTCGTCGTCATCGTAGTTATTGGACAATTGCTATTTGTGAAAATTTTATATCGATCCTACAAAAATTGTGATCACTATATTATTGTTAAATATCATACTACCCTATTTACATACATTTAAAGAAATGGTATCATTTTCATAATCGGTTATACTGAACACGGATACAAAAAAATCTACCAAATACGATAGCGTTGAAAATTGATCCTCTATTCATCAGAGCTTCTGGAATAGAAGAGACTGACAAAAGATAGAGGAAAGTAATCTTATCTCACTCAACGAAATTTAAATTGACGACAACCAATGATCGAAATGTTACCGTAACCGCTAATCTAATTATAAATAGTTCTTTTAGACATGAAAACAGTTGAAAGCGTTTGCCAGTTATTCTTCTTCTTTTTTTTTTAAATAGAATACCATACGGGCATGTACACCACCTGATGTTAAGTGGTCATTGCAGCCTATGGACATCCAAATCAAACCTCAACTAGGACAGAAGTCCTATCTGAGGTAGTATGTCAATGTGTTGCTACTCCTGAGTACTAAGTTGGATTGCCTCCAGTCCAATGTCTTCTGCCTAACTACACCCTTCAAACCGAAACACAGCAGTGGCCACACCGCTGCTTCACGACAGAAATAGTTGCAGCGGTGATGCCACCGCAGGCAAGCCTTCGACATAAGACTCTACCACCACAAAATCACCACCACTGCTAAATCCTCTGAGCAGTAAAAAAGGTAGGGTACGAACGTTTGACGACCCATATGGCGCCTTGGGAAATGTTCGGTCTGTCGTTCGCAGGGTCCTGGTTTCGATTCCCAGCAGGGCAGAAATTTTAATGATGAATTTAGATTCTGTACTTGGTCTGGGTGTTTGTGTGCTTATTTCTGTGTGTGTCCATGACACCCACGACACAGGATAAAAATCCTACTGTGGGGCTATGAGTGTGAAATGTTATTATTATACGATAAGTATTTTTGCCGACTATTTTGTGAAAGGTAGGGTTGATACGAACACGAAAGTGTTTTTGCCGCCACTGGCCGTCTATTTTGTTCAGCGTCTAGCCTGCCGATAATAAAACGCTTT
>DWKW01000548.1:0-15986 GCA_018250115.1 Doberes anticus
TATGTGGATGCGTTGCTACTCCTGCGAACTAATTTGAAGTGCTTCCTGTCCAGTGTCTTCTGCCTAACTACACCCTTGAAACCGAAACACAGCAGTGGCGATACTGCTGTTTTACAGTAGAAATAGGTGCAGTGGTGGTGCCGCTGCAGACGAACCTTCGACATTCTTCTTTATGGAATTTTTATGACTTCTACAGTCATAAAAATTCCATAAGAGTAGCTATGACCATAACACCATATCTACCTATGGAGTATGAAAGATTTTGTAGCATTCAGACAAGTCTAGAACAAACGGTTTACATCTCAATTTACGTATCGTAATTAAATTTCTAGTTCCATGAAATCGGGAGTTCATTAAATCTGTAATTATTGTGCGTTCCTCGATTCCTTACCGTTTGTACTGTACATAAAGCTCAAATTGGGTTGCAAACAGATCAAATCCCGGCTTTTGTAGGAGAACGGCTAAACGCGTGATTTCAACATCAATTCGGTGGGGATCATCCCTAAATATTATGTTTGTGTGGAAATGTACATGAGAGGTCTGAAGCAAGGGTAATACGGAATCAGAATAGGTGCTTTGAAAAGGTTTTGTAGGTATAATGGGAGGACTCTGATATTGTTATATTTCTACTACACAAGGGCAAGTTGGCTGGTAGTAGAGCCTTACATCGATAGCTCGCCGGGGGTACTACCGCAGTACCTGCCGTAATGTGGCAGTGCTCGGGCTGCAAATTTTTTGTTGTTATATTAGACAGAATATACATAATCCAAGTTAATTCAATATAGTTTACTATTCCTATTATAATAAGCAGTACTACAGAGAGTAACAGTAAGAAATAAAATTTTACGCCAAAAGTAAGACTATTTCATACTTCTTAAGGACGGTTAAATCTTCGTAGCTTCTTCCTAAGCTCAGGCTGAAACCATTAAGTTTCGACGAATATTTGATTAGCAATAGTTGTACTTATTAAATTACGTTGTTCGTAACGTATGCTTCATATTTAAGTCAGTTCGTTTTCTATACGGCCATGCATCGTTAGATTTGAAACTTTGTAAACCTGTTATCGGCATTTCCGTGAAATTTTGTTAATCTTGAAAAACTGGCATAAAAATAAAAAGATAAGAAGCCCCAATTTAAGGCAAATTTTATGAGTTATAGAATTTAACATTTATCTCAAGCTAATTAAGAGACGTTAGCAAAACTGATGTTCATCAAACATAGCTAAGCACTACGCAGGTTATACCAACTTTCTGATAAAAAAGCTGCATTTAAATCCATCAATACCACCGGCTTTTAGGGTTAAGGGATAGTTTTTATTTGGCTCGGGTCTTAATCACCAGTATAGTCAGCATACATTGTCCATCATATACGAAGGGATCAATTAAAATGGTTAACGAACAACGTCGCGGGCGGAAGTGTAGTATCATTATGAAATGAGATAATCCATACCGTACAATTATTTCTGCTGTAAATTTAATAATTTATAAAATGAAACTCTATTATCTTATTTACGTACACAAATTATACAAATTACTGCGGCGTATAAATGTAAATTGGGGTTTAGTCTCGTTCAAGTAAAATTGATAGTTTGTACAACGGCCAGTGAATTTAATTTATCGGCATTAACGGTTCAGTACGGATATTTAATCCCGGCTTATTCATGTACAAAATGATTTTTGGATGTACTGGGAATAATAAATTATGCGTTATCCACGTACCGAATTATATTGAGTTTAGTTCGAAATATCTTTATCATACTTCGTCACTGGATAACTACTCGGAAAAAAACCTGCGTTATATCGTTGCACCGTGCTAATTTAAATAAATAACGATTCCCACTCATAGCTGCATTTGAGGTGACCGTGTCGTGGGTGCCATTGTTACATACAGACAAGAACACAAGCAGAAGACACCGGACAAGCGGCATTCTAACTTAGTCCTCATGAGTAGCAACGTTGGATGCGTACCTGAATACGACCTCAGATAGGACTTTCGTCCCAGTTTAGGTTAGGTTCAGTGATTTTAAAGGAAATTGGTTCTTGTGACGTGGGTCCTTTTGGTTATGCGAGAACATAGAGGAGAAGGTATTAGGTAATATATCAAGTATGACTAAGCCACAGTGGATACTCTAGGGGCAGATATAAAAAAATATAACATTCCAACCCTTAAAAACGTAAACCTAAGAATGCAGATAAATAGATTTACAATTTTCCATTATTAATATATCATGCATATAAATCCGAATATATCCTATCAATGTTACATATTTTGATGTTTGTTGCTCAATCAGGCGTTAACGCCTTAAGGGTTAACCCTTTAACGGATTTGGATAAAACTTGGCACACAGACAAACCATGGATTACTATTTTTTAAATTTAGATAATGCGTTCCTGTGAAGTAATATATCTAATAGGTTTGTGAAGATTGTTACTGAATCACTCATAAATAACTGAAAAGATTTAACCCAGACAGACCATGTCTTGTATAAAGTTAATCTTTATATCCCAGTAATGCGTTCCCGTAGGTAATATTTCAACTTTAATATTATTACATAACTTTAGTTCTGAACTTATCATTATACTATTGCGCTGCTGCCCCAGAACGTTGAAATTAATAACAAATTATACCTACGTACTTTCAATCTTAAAGCGGACGAAGTCGCGGGCATCATCTAGTAAGTTAAATAAATGTGAAAATGAAACTGAAATGTGAAGTGAAAGATGAATTCAAATCAATTTCTACTTCATACTAAAATTTGTTCAACTTTTCAATTCCTTACTCACTCAGAGCAGTGAGTAACGAAGCGTTCACCTTACAAAGAAAACAATAATCTTCGAGACAAAGACACCGAGGACAAAAGGAAAAGATCCGAATCTCCAATAACGAATGCCGATACGAAACTTTTAATGGGACGAAAACTATTAACAAAGACGAAGTTCGAAAGAAATTTGGGACGAGACGTTATATCGACGATAGGCTTTTCAGTGTTACGAAGCTACAAATTATAGACAAAACAAAGTGGAAAGTGTAACTACGTACATGATACAGTTTTAACTAAATTTCTTTATGTTTTAACATTATTTTCTATGATCTGATAACGTAATATTTCAAACAAAATACACACCATATACCAAAAAGTGGATGCAATCTGTAAGGCTCTAATCATTGACAGCGGTAGACTTATTAGAAAGTCTTGTCAGAGAACGGTACGGCATAAATAGATGCCGTATATCAGCGGTGCTGGCTGTACAGGGTAGAGTTTTACCTTAGTCCTTAGGAGATGCAACATATTCACGTGAATGCTGATGTCAATGAGCTGCAGTCACCATTTAATATCAACTGGTATATTTCATTTTCAACTCATTATTCTCCCACTCCTGTTCACTCGTCTCCTCTCATAAAACGTAAGGTTAAGGCCATAGTCCATGCTAGCCAAATGCGGTTTGGCGGAATTCACAATCCTTAGAGAACATTATGGAGAAGTCACAGGTCTGCAGGTTTCCTTACAATGTCTTCCTTCCCCGTTAAACACTGTCTTTATATAATTCTCTAATATCTAAATCTAGAAATAATTATAGAGAATAATTTAATTAATTATGATATATTGAGGTGCGTCGTCACGCATTTGAACCTCGATCCAACTGTATCGCTCACTTTTAATACGATTTGAGACTGGATATATATGGTGGTAGAACCTTATGTCGAAGGCTCGTCTGCTGCGGCACAGCTGCGGTGCCTATTTCTGTCATAAATCAGCAGTGTGAGAAGGCAGAAGACATTGGACAGGAGCCATTCCAACTTAGTTCTCAGGAGTAGCAACGCATCCACATACAACCTCAGATAGGACTTCTGTTCTATTTGAGATTATAGTGGCCACTTAACATCAGGCTCGACCATGCTCGTTGGCTATTCTGTTCAAATATATATAAAAATTATACCATATTCGCTTAGGTATCTGTAAACATAGACTCGATAAGGTTACTTCTAGAAAACATTTGTCTAAAATAATTTTAACCTCAATTATCCTACTCAGTGCATTTTCTCAAGGGATGTGACAAATAAGATGCATATTAAAGCAGGATAATTAAGTTTCTTTGAGCTAAACTAGTAAGAGAATAAAGGAAATTGCTCCATTTCTTAACAAAGGCCGTCTGAACAAAGTTATGCTTCGCGAGAGGATTTCAGAATAATGCCACTCTGCTCTGTAGGTGAAGGAACTTCTAACAGTCTTAGACTGAAAATTTCAGTTTAGGTAGTAGTTTGATAGCGCTTTTTACAAGTAAAAAGTATACAAAACTTTATTTAGGCTTTCATTTTCGCATAAAATAAGTTGTGAATAATTTTCATATGGCAATTCATTTTCAAATTCATCCTGACCCTCATCCCGAACATCATCCTCGTTTTATTCTCATCGTGTTTATCCTGAAACTCATCTGCATCGTCACTATCAACGTTATCTCTTACCTCATCCACACTCTTCCTCACCATAAAAGATATTCACGATCTCATCCTCTTCCTCACCATCAAAGTTACTCTCGACTTCTACCAAACCTCGACCAAAGTTATTTCCGACTTTATCCGTCTCCTCAACGTCAGGGTTAGCTAGCTCGTCCGTATTTTCAGCGTCATCATTATCTTCATCGTATCATATCTTATTCGCCTTCATTCAATTAGGACTGGAAGGATGTGGATGAGGTCCTCATCGTCAAATATAAAGATGATATAGAGGATGCTCAACCTTCACCTACGTTTTCATCATTATTAGTTTCGTTTAATGTAGCTTAGTTACGAAGCATAAAAATGATGATTACCTGAAACAAAAAAAATATAAATTGGTTTCAACCTCCTTCAAACTCCGTACAAAAGGTAAACTTAATTTAGCTTAAAATCACATCAGCTTACAGTTTAAAGCTACCATGAGAAATAACTAATATATAGTGAAGGGAGTTTCTTCAGAAATAAAAATGGTAATAGATTTTTGAAGTGAGAAGGTGGTGGGGAGGTGACCACTCGTTACTACAACTAGACAAGCTACAATTTTAATAAATGAGTTGAATTACCCCCGTTCAATGTAATCAAATTTATAATACATGCGAAAACCACAAGTGGCCCGTTTGCCTAGTGATTTAATTTAAGAAAGTACTATCCCATCAACTAAACTGGTCACAAACATTTTGTATATTTGCAAACTAATTTAAGCGTCCTACTTCCATTCAATGAAATTTCAATTATACAACAAGTGTTTAAGTATTGGTAAACCATAGAGATTAGTGTGTATCTCATCCCTTTCAGCTCCTAAATCTGGTTAACGAGTCGATAAACAAACGAGTTATCCGACGAGTGTGTTAAGGAATGAGACTCAACGTCATGTTGTAGCGAGTAAGCGATGTAAATTAAATGCAATTCTTAATGTTATGTTGTTATAATGCTAGGAAGATAAATAATTATTTGAAATTTGGCTAAAAATAAATAAAACAAAATCATCTGCTATGTAACTTTGAAAGTAATGACCCATATGCCACAGTGGTTAACATGCCAGTCTGCCAATTGGGTTGTCCTAGGTTCGATTGTTACGATCGATGAATTTAGATTTCTTTCCTGGTCTTCTTATTTGTGTTCTTGTTTTGTTGCTTGCATGCTTAATTTGTTTGAATTGAATACTTGCAAGCACAACCACTATTTTACCATAAATCCTGTGGCAGAGTAAACTGTATAAATAATATAAAAGTATATAATATAAACTTAAACTTGAAATATAATCTATGGCGCTATGCATATCATCAAGAAAGGCGCTAAAAAGCCCTCCTTCAACGCCGGCAACGTACTGGTGATTCCCCTGGTATTGCTAATTTCCATAGGCGACGGTGACCACTTACCATCAGATGACCCGCTTGTTAAGTTTACAAAATTATAAAAAATTAATCGAATTTAACACGGTGACCACACATAGGTTAAATAAAAAGTGACTGCTAAGTTCTAAGATTCTCTTATTAATTTTGTTTTAAATACACAAATGTATTTGCGGTTAGATAAAATGGTCAATACGCTGTAACAACATTTTTAAATCAGATGCTTTATATTCGCTTTTGTTACTTCGGTTCCAAAAATGTTTACCGTTTACCAGCTATTCATTCTCGGTCCGACAACCGGTTAACTAAGTAAACCCGACAAACGTCCAATCGGGGACGCGGCAGATTTTAATCATCCCCCGCATTTGAGACACAATTTCACTGAATGGCCTCTCTGGAGGGATGCTGTGAGTTTAGAGGAAAAATCTTCGCGCCGAGGTCGAAACGTTTCGTTTATGACAACGTTGATAAATTGTTTTAATCTTCTGTTATCTTTTACTGGTTGGAGATCCGTTTTGTTATTGCTCGTCGGTGGTTCATATCTATTTGTATTGACGTAACTTTTTTTAAAAACCTTATATCGATGTATTTATTTCGTAACATGATTATCGAAAGGTCAGAGTCGGAGTTCGATGGTGGTAGAATGTTATGCTGAAGGCTCGCCTGCGGCGGCACCACCACTGCATCTATTTACGCCGTAAAGCAGCAGTGTGAGAATTGCTGTGTTTCGGTTTTAAGGGTGTAGTTATGTATTTAGGCATTTATGCAGGCATTTAGGCATTTATTATAGGCAGTTATGTAGTTAGGCAGATGAGACCTCAAGAGTAGCAACGCATCCACACACAGATTCAGATGTGGATGTCCATGGGCTTTAGAGACCACTTAACGTCAGGTGGCCTGCATGCTCGTTTGCTATTCTGCTAATATTAAAAAAAAAGTCAGATAGGCGAATTTCATTACAAGTTTTAAAACTACTTCGCAGCAATCCACTATCAAGTTGTACAGTGGTGTAAGCCCTCATACATAGCACCGCCCGCCCTTCCTCAAAGGAACCATGCACATACAAAGAACAGAAAACACATATCCCCATGCACTCCGCCACCAACACGCCCTTGAGAGCGTCATCAAGGTATATTGACTCGACAACAACTAGTTGCGAAAGATTGCGAAGTTGTTTTAATGCTATGAATCTAATTTAGTGACAATGAATATCCGCAATGTAACGCCCGATAATATTATCTAATCAGATAGCTGTCACCGTACATCTAAATTACCCGTAAGTCTAAACTAATAAATGTTATGGGTACGAGTGCCTTTTACCAGGCATTTAGCGTTACTGGCTCTTTCATCTCAAAGAGGAGATTGTTCGCGAGGATCGATTATTCACAGTGAACAAGAGCACATCATGAGATGGTAAACGATTGTATACTGTTGTACTGTTGTTGCTATAGGCTTACCGCTGAACTGAGCCTACCTCCTACCTCCTGAAGAGATTGTGCGTTGGGGAAGATATGACAGATGACGTCATGTATTCGTGTTCACATGTATATTCGTATCTGATAAGTTGACGAGAGCTTTCCGCTTAGTTGTGTGTTCGATCTTGAAACCTGATGCGTTTCAACGTCACTTTAACGTTAAAATTTACATAACTTTCAAGTTTTATTACTCCGAGTTTGACGACCGGTATAGTGCAGTTGTTAATATGATGTTCGGAGGATAATGGGTTCGATTTCCAGCGGCTCAGAAATTCAAATGATGAATTAAGATTTCTGGTCCTGGTCTGGGTGTTTGTGTTCTTGTTTCTTAGTGTCCATGGCGCCCACGACTCAGGGAACCTTGTGGTAATCACGTGTGAAATATTATTAATTATTTTTAATCAGAAATGTACACATATGAACAGTGCGTATGACTGTATATATATATTATCAACCCATTATTGTCCCACTGCTGGGCAAGGAGTGGCCTTCTCTCGGAGACCAGAGAGTTTTAGGCCATTTTCCGACAATCTAGCCAAGTGTGGATTAGCAGACTTCACATGCCTTTGAGAACATTATAGAGAACTCTGAGGCGTCTAGGTTTTCTCACGATGGTTTCCTTCACCGTTGAAGCGAACGTATATTAATTCATAATACGCACATAATTTAGAAAATTTTGAAAAGATAACATTCTAATAAATAGAGGTGTTCGCCGAGATTCGAACCTCTACCCACCATAGCGGGGTCGAGATACTTAACCACTACGCTATCAATCACTTCTATATGACTGTACAGTTTTTTATTGTACAAAAGGCCAAAATAGCTCACATTACTAGGGTATTGAGTACCAACCCTTACGTCTTACGAATCGTAACGGCGATGCTTAGAAACGGCCTATGATAACATCTGATTCTATCTGAGTATGATATGAAAGGGTCTAATACCAGACCGATACATATGAATAAGTATTATGCATGGAGAGATTGATATCTAATGGAACTGGGGTAGTATTCGCTAAACTTTACCCACTTACTGATAAGTCTTTATAGAGCATGATATGGTATGGGTTCAATTGTGTACCCTTTTGTTTGGATATGATCTTAAGATAGGATATGTCTTTAATGGTTAGGTTAGGTGTACGAGGAGGTCCTCGTGGGACGCCCTGAGTACCACTTAAGAAATACGCTTCACACTCATATCCCTAGTCGAGGATTCCCCGTGTCGTGGGTGCCATGAGTACATGAAAAAACAAGAGGCTAAATACCTAGACTAGAAAATTCAAATTCTCGGTCAAATTTATACCTCGTTGGGATTCGAACCCAGGTACCCTCCGAACGGCAGTCCGGCTTGATGCAATACGGTTCGTTGGGTCGTAAGGGTAAATAGCTGATAGACTTGTAAAATGAACGAAATACGCGTATAACAGTAGGAGAGGGCGCAGCGGAGAAGCGTGGAGAAGTCGCAAGTAGTCAGAGTGGAGACGTAATTGCTGCGATGGTTTTGACTCCGGGAATAACAGCAGTCATTCGTCCGCAGTCCGCCTTAACAAACTCCGACCGCAGATTTTCTGTAAGTTCACAAAGCTGTCTGCCTTCTTTTTGTGCCGAAAGTGTTCAAGTAATGTTTTAAGAGTCTTCGCCTGCCATGTTGGCCAGGTACACTGACACACTGTATTCAACTGATTTGCATGTCGTAAGCATATACATGCCACATTGAAAGACTGTGATTGATGGTTTTCTATAAGTAAAGTAAGTATAAGTTTGACAGTGGTAGAGTCTTATAACGAAAGCTTATCTGCGGCGGCACCACTGCTGCATATATTTCTGCCGTAAAGCAGCAGCAAGAACTGCTGTGTTTCAATTTGAAGGGTGTAGTTAGGCAGAAGATACCAGATAGGAGGCATTCTAACCTACTCCTCAGGAGTAGAACCGCGTCCACATAAAAATAAAACCTCCATATAGTACTTCCGTTGAAGTAGAGGATTGATGTGGATGTCCTTAGACTGCGTGACCACTTAACATTAGCTGGCCTGAATGCTCGTTTGCTGGTCTGAGTATATAAAAAAAATGTATGAATGAAAGTTTGTTATCCAAACAAGTAAAACAAAATTGAAAGAGATGCTTTCTCTTTATAAAATTTCACATGCTTTTAAGAACCTTATGGAAAAATCCTAGGCATGCAGGTATCCTCAGGACGTTTTCCTTCACCATCAAAGCTTATTATACTAAATTGAGAGGTGTGAGGTGCCGAGGATTCGGACCCCGAATGGGATCTCGAAATTCTTAACCACTACGCTCACCGTTCTTTTGCAACTGAACTGAAACATAATGTGCAGTTATTATACAGATAGTTACAGTAGTTTTCTATGTTTCTTTTGAAAATGTTTAAGTATTTTAGTCGATTTTCCTGTTTCGACCCTCCACGCAGGGAAGCAACAGACATCTAAACAACGTAAATCGTTTAACGTTCCGTGGCAAGAATGACGAGTAATTTAACCCGAATCTGTCGTCAGATCTTCCTTGTAGATATCGCGCTTTTGTCTTGAAAGCTTGGTGACGAGTTTTATTGGAAGAAAAATTGCCAGCGATAGCGCGGTCCTATTAAATACATTTCAGTAGGAAATTCCCATTCAGGATAGGCGTAATTTTTAACTTTTTTTTTTAAAGTTGCAGTCGAGTATGCAGGTCAACTGCTGTTAAGTAGTCACTATAGCCCATGAACGTCCAAGGCCAATCTCAAATGTTCTCAAAGGCATGTGACGTCCACCAACCGTATTATGGCCCAAACTGTACAAGCACAATATATCTCTGAGTGGGACAAGTGTCTAGAAGTGGGACAATAATAGATTGATTATGATGATGACTTCTATACTTAATACATCTATATTTTTATCTCGTTCAATCTATAATTATGTTATGTTATGATTGCTCCAGAATGAAACAGTAATAATTTTAAAACTTACTGAGAATGCTTAAAAAAAATATTAGTATGTTTAGTTACAGACAGCATCTTACCGAACCACTTGACCTGCAATGAACATCAGTATTTGGCGGAGTGCAGCCTCTTTGTAGTGTAATGCTTTTTTTAATATTAATAAACAGTGACAAACAGGCATATTGGCCGCCTGGTGGTAAGTGGTCACCGTCGCCTATAGACACGTGCAACACCAGAGGCATCACACGTGCGTTGCTGGTCTTGAAGGACTCGTTGTACACTCTTCTTGAAGCTCTCCATCTCGTAACTGGATGGAAATGCCTCCGACGGAAACTCATTCCACAAGTCATTTCAATATAGATGTGGTACTGTGGTAGATATCAATTTGATATTTCGATTTGATAATATTATTTTATGATCTGTGTTACAACTGAATACTTGGATAAAGATATTTCATTCTTATATTCTAATAATAATTATCAATTTGAAGATCGTAGTCTCATTCCCACCTATAGATACACATTCTGTAATGTGATGTACCTAACATTAAGCATTCCACTAATAGCTTTGGGTACCGGCCTTGCATTACTGAGATAGTGTTTCTCTATAAAGCTTAGAGCTTATACGAGTATATACACTTAGGCTTACACAAATCTAATTTAAACATATACCGGGTAATGTAGGTTCTAGAAATTACACCAAGTGCTAGAGGATTCAAAGCTCACGCACAGTTGGCGTATAAAGTTCCGTATCCTTGACATGCTATTAGTATAACCAAGTCGGTTTTTTTCTGATACTTTGTGAAAATTAGATTTTAGGTAATTTTTAGTTTTTAATATTTAAGGAGCTGATTGGCCTGGAATGCTGTTAAATGGTCACTGCAGCCCATGAACATCCATATTCTATATACTCGTAGGTTGTTACCCTTGAGGACTAAGTGGAAAATTCTTGTAATCTGATCTGAAAAATGTAGGTGTATGTATAGGTACACTTTATTGTTTTAGCTGCAAAAAATACAGAGATATTATTATCAACGACAAAAGTTTCGAAAAAATAGAAACCGAACCATAATTCAAATACCAGGGAATACGAACTAAAAATGGGAGTCCTTATCGCTTAGAGGCTAATTCTTCCAGGCGACCTGGACATTATCAATTTTAAGCAAAACGTTATCAGAATTTAATTTAATTTTCAAAGACAGCAGTGCAGCAGCTGCAGCAGTGCTGTATCAAAATTCATTATTTAGGACTATCACAATTTTGAACTACATAAATTATTCTGACATTTGTAATCAGTACCAAGAGCTAATTCGATTCGACGATTCGAAATTACTTTTACATAAAATTTATTCAAATGTAACAAAATTCTACAAAACAACTATTTTAATCGCACTGCGATAAGATTTCGCATAAAAATTTGTTATTTACAAAAAGTTGAATAATGTCCAAAAAGCAGTGAATATGGTTCAAATCAGATGGGTTCAACGTTGGAATCTCCATCTTATCGATGTCACACAGGAGACAAATAATCTATTAGATATGAAAAGGTGTTGACAGTTCACAATGCTGGTCAAATATATACTGACGGACTTCACGTGCCTTGGTATAAAATCAAGTCAAACTAAACCTTCCAAAAACTTGTTAGTAGATCTTTTATTTGGTTGCGAACCTTGAACCACCGGAGTGGCAACCCGGAATTTAACAATTGGGCTATCACTTCTCGCACAAGGGACTTACAATATATTTTCTAGACCATTTATGCAAAATCTGCTTTAAACTAATGACCGTTTAAAATAACTAAGAGCCTCTCACCATTGCCAATTCCATTTCATTTTTATTATCATTAGTCCCTTCCTCTGCCTTTTTTTGCTGTGTCGTTGCCAAGAAGTGTTTTTGCCACTTCCTTAAAACTTTCATCAATATCACAAAGTTTTTACTGACCTTTAAACTTGTACGATTGAAGAAGATAAAGGGATATATGATGAAATTATTTGTTGCTACAGATAATATGTTATAATGGTTTCATAATCAACCTGGCAAACCTTTGAAGCCACATTTTTTATGGATTTAAAATTTGGCACAAAAATTAATTGTGATGGTCATCTATTGAAAACGGGTCGAATCGGATCCATAATCGGATCCAGGAAGTTACATTGCTCCCACGAATTGAATTAAATTAGTCAATAATACACATACACACACACACGCACATATAGGCAGACATACATACATGCAACTGTGCGTGTAAACGATTTAGCCCTGAAACAAACTGCTTCTGTTACTGTACATGTTTAGTTTTAGTTTTAGTTTTAGTTACATTTGATGTAACTGTTTTTAGATAATTGGTACTATACGTGTAATCCTGTTTTTGCTTTATTTTAAGGTAATTGTATAAGATAAAAGAATACTCTGTATTGCGGTTGGATTTCCTTATAAATAAACAAATAAATTTCAAACCGACGGTGACTCAAAATGTTTAAAAGTTTACAAAAAATTAAATGATTGTCGAATAAAATAAGGTACCTGTATATAAGGTATTGATTAAACGCGTAAAAACTTGTAAAAATTTTTCATTTATAATTTACTACCTTCACATATATTTTTTATGATTTACGTATGATTATATCATTCGTCTTTTCTATAATACATATACCTGTAATATTTTGTTTCGCTTCAATTACTACTATCGAAGTCTCTCACTGACGGTGAATCTACTTAAAGTACTTAACCGTGGCTAGGTGCCAACATCCTGCCCTTTCACACACTTCATTCAAGAATCAGCTTACGGTATCCTTTGAGAATATTTTATCTATTTACTTTACCACTTTTATCACGGTAGCGAAGGAGTTTTCATAAAGTAGACGCCTATCCCACATCACTTTTTTCTGTTCTAAATCCACGTAGATGAAGTAGCGAACAGATGCTAGTCTCTAATTAAAAGACAGTTTAGTTTTTTAATAATCTTTTGTTTCAACAATTCTGCAGTTTAAATGCAGGTTAGTTGAAAGAAGATCGGTACAGAAAAATCAGAGATACATCTTGAGTTTTGTGCAGTAGGTATGCGACGTTTTGGGTGGTAATCTCATCATCAACCCATTATTTTCCCACTGCTGGGCACGGGTCTTCTCTCAGAGATGAGAGAGTTTAGGCAATAGTCCACGCTGACCAAGTGCGGGTTGGCGGACATCACACGGCTTCGAGAACTTTATGGAAAACTCTCAGGCACGTAGGTCTAGTCACGATGTTTTCCTTCACCGTTAAAACAAGTGATAATTAATTCATAGCGGTAATCTAGTTTAGTCTAATTAATCTATGATCGAAATTTTCACAAATGGCAATCGAAATAACCAATTACGGAGGACGCCCTATAGCTTGTGTCGTGACCTATCGCTTTTAATGAAGCTATGCTTCTACCGCTTGCCGCAACGTTATGTAACTGGGTGAACTATAACACCTCCGTCCTTTGAAAGTGTGATGCAAGACAACTTCTTGTTTTGATATGTTTTTGTTAAGTAAAAAGGTTAATAGAATAGCAAACGAGCATGCAGGCCACCTGATGCTAAGGGTTCACTGCAGACCATGGGCATCCACATCAAACCTCAACTGGGACGAAAGTCCCATCTGAGATCGTATGTGGATGCGTTGCTACTCATGAGGGCTAAGTTGGAATGCCTCCTGTCCATTGTCTTCTGCCTAACCACACCCTTCAAACCGTAACATACCAGTTTTCACACTGCTGCTTTACGGCAGAAATTCGACGGAAGACTCTGTCACCATTACATCCATCTACCATCGTCAAATTTTGTTTTATCTCACAAATATTCGTTTTTAATTCATATATTTCTTTTTATTGTCTGTGTTTAAAAAGTATATTTTAACGGAATAGCAAGCGTGCAGTCTATCTCACACTAAACTAAAATCATGTCTGAGGTCATACATCGATGCGTTGCTGAGGACTAAATTGTAACAGTAACATGACACTGTTACTTTACGGCAGGAATAGGTATAGCTGTGGTACCGCCGCAGGCGAGCCTTCTAAATAAGACTACCACTACTGAAAAATACGTTTTGTAAGATTATAAAATATTGAGATAAATATTAATATTAATTTTATTATTAATTTTAATATTTATAACTTTTTTCGTCTTCCTCTTTAAAATTCAAATGATACTATAACCAAACTATTCAAGTTCAACGATTCATTGTGTTCGTTTCCCTAAAACATTTGTTATAAAATTACGAATGAATTCATTATAGTCTTCTAAGGAAAGCGATTTAACGCAACTATTTTTTATTAAGTAAAAATATACGTGAGTGAGTGATAACCTAGTCGTTAAGCATCTTGATCCTGCTATGGTGGACCGAGGTTCAAATCCCGGCAAACACATCTATTTCTCGAAATTTCCCGTTCAAAATTTTGGTGGTGGACTATGGCCTAAACTCTCTTATCTCCGAAAGAAGACCCGTGCCCAGCAGTGGGACAATAATAGGTTGATGATATATTATACATTTTATATAAATATACGATGCCTTATAACAACATTTCTTGTATTGAATAAATAACAAAATTTAACTTTAACAAAATTTATTGTATTGAATAATAATAATCTAAATACAGGCCTCTTATCCTTAAAGGCGTGGAGACATCCCCTCGACCTGTGGAAGCACCCTTCGATTTCAATATCAATCAATATTACTAATGAAATTCAAAGTTCGTCAGCTGTGATGAAGCAATTTTTATCAATAATCTCGTTATGGTTCATTTGCAACTGTAAATAATATTTGAGTATTTTATGTACGTTGTTATTTTACGTACAGTTAGTGACAGCATAGTGATTCGGTGGGACGGGGTTCAAATCCCGGCATGCATCTCTAATTTATCTAAATTACAATCTAAACATATTTCTCAATTATAATGCGTATATCACTTGCTTTAACTGTGAGGGAAAACATTGTGAGGGAACCTGCCATGTCTGAGAGTTCTCCATAATGTTCTCGAAGACATGTAAAGCCTGCTAATCCGCACTTTGCTAGCGTGGTAGGCTATAGGCTAATATGCCTTATTTATGACGTAAAGTAGCAGTGTGAGCACTGATATCTCTGACCTTAGGTGTACTAAGGCAGAATACACTGGACAGGAAGCATTCCAACTTAGTTCTCAGGGTCCGACGCATTTACGTATGATTTTAGATACGTCTTCAATCCTGTTTGAAGTTTGATGAAGATGAAGAAGAAGTCCATGGGCTGCAGTGACCACTTAAAATCAGGTGGCCTGCATGAACGTGTACTCATCTGTTAGTTGAAAATACAATAAAACAAGTTAAATTTACATGTTCTGTGCAACGTGCACCAAATATTAGTTATTTAGTTTAGTGCCGTGCGAACCAACGGTTTTAGCACTAAATGCATAAATAAAGACTTAATCCCGCAGAACGATACCCAGACACATCAGTGCTGACAATAAATACTAACTATGGTGCTACATACAGTCATTTAATATAATTTAGACTGTAACCGTTTTTCAGTCGTAATTTATATGGTAGTCTTATGTCGAAGGCTAGCCTGCGGCGGCACCACCGCACCTATTTCTGTCGTAAAGCAGCAGTCTGGGAACTGCTGTGTTTCGGTTTAAAGGGTGTGGTTAGGCGGAAGACACTGGACGGGAGGCATTCCAACGTAGTCCTCAAGAGTAGCAACGCATCCACACACAACCTTAGGTGTGGATGTCC
>DWKW01000549.1:0-15985 GCA_018250115.1 Doberes anticus
TGTGGTATTAGCCGTTTTGCGTTCGTCATTTTCCTCTATCTCTCCCGAGTTAGACGCGTATCCCTTTTTTTTTTTTCATCACGTCAACATCATATAATAAAACAGTATAAAAATAATATCAAACTTGATTGGTATATAGGTAAGAAAAAAAAACGTGGCCAAAGTATTTTGCATAATTTAATTGATTTTAGGAAGCCAATACGCTGTTTAAGATTTAAGTGACGTCATATTCATTGTGACAACAAAAGTCGTAGTTAGCTTTCTTCGATTGAAATCGTTCAGAGACGACAAAAACATGTTCGTTTACATGATACCTAAAACAATACAAAACATTGAACATGTGGATTCCACAAATGAATCGGGGGACCGGGTTTCATTACATATGTGGAGTGTCTAGCCCTCAAACAAGGTCGACGAGTGTGACGTCATTATTATTATGATTCTCGTACAGGACATACGGATCGAGTGGTAAGTTGAGTCCACGGGAAGTCATCATGGATACTGTAATTGATAAAGTGGCAAGCGTACTGCGATGCAAAGTGTACAGAAATGGTCGACGAACGTCCGGCAATGTTTAAAATATTTTTATGATCAGACAATGAAGTCTTTAGATTGCAAATGCATTGCGGTTCAGAGAATGTACGGTCAGTGAGGCTTATACAACTGGAGATTATCATATTACATTTGCTAGTATTGGTTTACGAACGGAATGATATCTAAGTAACATTACTCTGGTGGTAACAATGACAACGGTGGCTTACCTATTATAGGTAATTCTTATAACACTAAACTTTATGGTTGTATTCAATTACATTTGGTTTTCTATAGTATTACTTATCTCTTTGTTAACAAAACGAAAACAGACATTACTTCAAACTTTGGCTCCGTCGATTAGACATATTCGTCAATGAGACTGATGTTTCGCAACTAAACAAAACACACTATGACAAACGAACAAAAATCATTTTAATTACTTTCCGAATGATCGGACTTTCAATATAAAATAAGAAGACGCACTGTGTAAAATATGATAGGCATGTAATCGAAGATTAATAGATTACGCGTTGAATAATGGACCTCAATTGAGTCGAGATGACCTTTGCCACTTGTGCAATATGAGATACCCAGGTATGGACAGGTGCCTCAGCTTTATTGGATACAATCTATTCAATTGCACTTTTTATAATGGCTGTTCTTGTCATCGGGAGGTACACAGAAAATGTATTTTCATGCTATCTGAACACTTGAGGTACTTATTACATACACCTTTCTTAATAGCACACATAACCTTTCTAAAGACCAACTTCAAAAATAAATGGTAAGTAAACAAATCTTATTACTAAAATCTTTACAATTTGTGGGCCATATTTTCATACAAAAATGTTAATAGGTGTACAGCAATAATGCCAGCATTTGTACAAAACAAATAATATTGTAAATCGTCGGAAGTATTATATCATTTGCGCAATGTTTGGTATTTCTGATATATGTCAATTTATGTGTAATTTATTTCCCACGCTGTAAGCTATCCGCCATCGGAGTATTCGCTTGTAGTTTAAAGGCTAAGTGTAAAACACGATCGTTATGTGTGTCGAATTCTATAGATTTACTTTAAACTAAGCTTCTAAGAATGCGGCATATACATATAATGGATGTCTTTCATATTGTTATGTTTACTATAGCTTACTATTAATGATATGTTTTTGACTACTAAATTCGTACTATATTGGATTAAAGTATAATATTGGAGTTAAGTTGATTGTTTTCAAAATAAACAATGTTATAACCATAACATCATTTAATATTAGGATTTATACGACAGCAACCTTGTGGAAGATACCCTTTATTTATCCTACCAGTAAGTTTGCGGTTGAAGCGTTCAGGTCGCCGAAAACGTAAACATTAATGCAAGCGTTGACTAACGATGACTACATTTCGCCCACGTCCCTACATACAATGCCAAATGAGGAACTGGCGAACGCACAATATGTACCATCCCATTTGTCCTTCCAATGTGACATGGACTTCCGGCACGGTAACCAACAAACGGTATCCCATTTAAACAAAGCCAAATTCGTACTGAATTGGTTATCACCTATGACCGCTTTTATATTGCTGTAAACTGTTAGTCGTCCGCTATTTTGGATGTGCCAATCAATGAAACAAAGTTTATTTTTGTCATGTAACTGAAGCTAGCGCGCAAGGAATCATTAAGTGCCTCGGGGTAAAAGTTTTTTCTCTGAATAAAGACGTGTAATCAAAATTTAAGCCGTAAATCGGGTAGCAAAATTCATAATATAAACGCCTAAATAGATGCCCATTTAAGAAGGAAACATATTAAGAATACAAGTAACAATCAGAATTCTTTGTTAAAAGAATTGTGTGCTGTAGCAGGACCCAGCATGGTACTTAGTAAGATTTAAACTCACATTAACATGTAAAAATGTAAGCCATTTTCAATCTGCGCCTCATATTGTATATTCCGAGGAAGATTATTCGACGACCCGCATGGCACCGTGGTAAACGTACGGCCTGCATTCGAACGGTCCTCGGTTCGATTCCCAGCAGAGCAGAAATTAGAATTCAGATTTCTGAACCTGGTCGGGGTGTTTGTGTGCTCGATTCTGTGTGTGTCCATAGCACCCACGGCAAAGGTTAAATCCTACTGTGGGGCTATGAGTATGAAACGTTTATTTATTTATTTATTATAAACAATACAAAACGAGCTCCATACGGAATGTAATAACATCGGGTGTCCATCATGCGTAACGACCGACAGAAAGTGTTTTGCGCTGGTAGGTATAAATGTAGCAATCGTCTCCGTAAAAACTGTTAATCAGAAACGGGGAGTCTGCGCCGGTCCAGCGGCTGCGCCTCGAAATAGAAACTCAAAACAGCATCACGGTACTCGCACTTCAGGGTGTCGTAAATGAGCAAACGTCTCGCGCAAATCTTTATTGCCCATTAAGCGGATAAGTACTTGTTACTATTAAACGGAAATGCTCTGGAGCAGTACGGCCATATCCTTAATAGCCAAATCAAACATTATTTTCTAATGAGATATGACAGAAACTTTAAAGGTATTTTTGAAATTACGCGTCAAAGCGCTGATTTAAGTATCAGCCTTAATGACTATCTCGTATAAATTATCTTATTTGAATTTTGAATGTATTTTTTTCTAGACTTCACCTAGAAGTCGCAGTGTAACAAAGTGACGCAGGTAACGTCGCACTTTCACACTATAAACTAAAAGTGCGTACTTCTATTATTTTTGAAGTAGATGAAAGTAGAAAAGCGTCTCGTTTTTAGAGCAGAGCAAATTAAGCACAATGTTGACAAAAAGCACGAACCTACTCGCCGCCGTTGAAACGCGCGTGTCCAAATTGAAATGTCGTGTGCGGAACGGAAGCCTTTTAAAAAAATATATAATTTTGTTTGTCGAGCGTAGGAAATGTGGTAACCCTGATCTAATGAGTTCTTACCTAAATGCACAAAAGTATACCTCCACGTTCCTTTGTGCACCATTATCTTCGGGATGATATCTTTCAAGTGTGTCATTACACTCGTAAGTCACGATCCAGACGCGATCTACCACGATACCCCAATGGCAGCGGATACTTGAGTTATTTACAAATAAACCAAAACTGTGCGTCTGCCTCCTATAATTAGACGCACATAATCATTAAGAATATATATCTTATATTCATCATAATCAATGACTGTCCCATTGCTGGGCTCTTGTTTATTCTCAGAGATTTCAAGGATTTAGGCCACTGTCTACAACGCTGGCCCAGTGTAGCAGTGTAAGCCTAATACTTTGAACTTTTTATCCCAGGAAAACAATAAAATCCCAAGGGTTACAAAAACTATTAAAAGTAAGCGTCACGGGCGTGATTTAAAATTGATCAATTATTTATTAATCTAAATTACTAGCGGGAATTAATTAAGCAAGTAGCTGGCAAAAGCTAGGTAAAATAGTAAAACGTTTACTTAAATATACACTTTTTTTTTAAATCTTAACAATTCTCAATTGCATTTCGCTTTCGAAGAGCCTTGATTTTTACCGTCTTCGCCCACGTATTTTGTAAGTAGTAGGTATGTATGCTGTTTATGACACTTTGAGCCACTTAATTCCATTGCAGATCCGAAGTCAACTTTAAAGACAAACTTTAACTAAAATATACACTTGTTATTATATCAATTGCAAATGTGAATTTCATATAAGACTATGAGCAGCGCTAAAAGCAAATAGCATTGTATTTATTCCACGAAGTTTTCTTCCCTATAGAGTAATCTTTATTCGAATTGTCTCGTGAGAACCTGATTATTCACCAAATTCAAGACCAATATTTACGCGGCCTATTTTATAGTACTTTTCAAGATGTGTACGTTGAGCGAGTAGCTTGTAGATCTATGCTAGTAAATTAACATAAAGTCAACGAAGTATTGGCCATAGCAAGTTGCATCACAGCGAACCAACTGCAGAACAGGTTCAATTACACTGCAAAATATTTTACCATATTGGGTTTGGTCTTGTTCACATCGATATTGCAAGGAATTACTGATTAAAGGTGATTTTTCATCATTCGTCATATCAGGTTCTCAAACCGTAGACAAATCAACAGATAAAATAGTTTGAGTACACGGTTTAATCACACTCAATTGTTGGTTAAGGATAGTTTTGTATGATTTTTACCTACTTAAATCCTCTCGGCAACCACCAACCCGCACTTGGCCAGCGTGGTGGACTATGGCGTAAACTCTCTCACCTCCGAGAGAAGATCCGCGCCCAGCAATGAGACAATAATGTATTGACGATAAAGCCCTTAATGATGAAAATTAGCTAACCTGAGGATTTTTTATTATTACTTTGATTATAGTATTCTTTATTTTCCTTTCACTAACATACTTACATAAGAATATGTTTATGGCGTTGTATTAAGTAAATGTTTGTTTTAAAGATAATTTCAAAAGCATTCATTAAATCTATCCGATTGCTATCCAGTTATAAGAGAGAATGGCATCATTTTATGTTCTAACCGCATATTATACATTAAATTGAATCACGATTTTATTTCGATCACCGCCCGGTAATGTATTACGTCCATATTTTAGTTGCTTTCACTTCGTATATTAATGAAAAACTCAGCATTTTAAAGGCATTTTTGAACTTCAACGGTAAGTATATTTACTTCTTTTAGACTATTTTTGTAGGGCGTGGCTGACAATTAGCTTGACGGATCCGTTCGGTAGCGTGCATGCCAGCAACCAAAACATACCATTAAACTACAACGGAAGCCGTAATTGCCCAACAGATTAAAGAATATTACTCTTCCGACAATATCTCTGCCTGACCAGTTAGAAAGTGCAGTTTACACGTACACATTGAAACTTCACAGTTTAATTCTCTACATGATGTATTTGTACATTTATTGTGTAATTAAACATTTCTTAATAGGCTCAAAGTTGTTTTAAACGAAAAAGTTACGATACTGTAAGCATTAGAAAGTGAAACTACCATGTTCACAATATAGGTCATTCCATTAATGATATTTATAAATATGCAACAAGATAAAATTAATTTTGTTGCTGAAATATAAACATATATTGATGCTTGAAAATAAGCAGAAAAACTCATAACCCAGTCATGTCATACAGATAATACATGTAACGAAAACAATTTTGCATATGAATAAACATCATGAGTCTTAAAATAGCATGTTAAGGAAACACAAAAGAGATGACACAAATTGTATCCCATAACCCTTTCAAAATATTTGGCTAACGACAAGGATAACAATAATACAATAACAACCAAAATACAATAACACAGTCTTAGTACCTCCTCGATACATGATATTGTTTTAACCTGAACGATGAAAATAGCTACTGAAAATTCTATTCGTGTTTAAATAATTATTGAATAATTTACTTCTTACAGAATTAGTCGAATTGCGAACACAATTAAAAAAATAAACATGATTCCTCATATTCCTCATAATTGTTCAAACAATTAAAAAAATAAACATGATTCCTCAATTTTTCTTCTAATTATATTAAATCGTTAAAAAAAATTTGGCAACATTAACTTAACAATTAACAATGGCAATTTAAATTAACTGTCTTTTTGAAAACATCGTGAGTGATGTGAATTATGTGCGTAATAGAAATTAGCTATCACTTGCTTGAACGGTGAAGGAAAACATCGTGAGCAAACCTGTATGTTTAAAAGTACTCAATAATTCTTAAAGACATATGCAGTCCGCCTATGCGCCTTTGGCCACCGTGGTGGACTATGGCCTAAATTATTCTCATCTCAGAAAGGAGACTCGTGCCTAGCAGAAGGTTTGAAGATAAGGTTCATTGATATCACTGAATGTTTTACCTGAGTATGAATTTATGAATACCTACTACAGAAAATACGATGGTTCATTGACACCACTTCAATTAATATTAGCCGATGCAAACATAAGTAAAATAATTTAATGTACCTACTGATGTAGTGAGCCGAGTTAGATATTTTAACAACAAACACATGGGTTTGACAGGACGACACTGCTATGACATTGATTTTGTAACTATACAATGATCATCTTCATACTATACTACCGATGCGTATTATTGAGATGCAAACGGTTAAAATCCACATTAACATACAGCTTAACCTCTATGTTGTATGCGCCGTAATATACTTGAGAGGTCAATAAAAACGCTAAAAGTGTAGTATAAAATACGATAATTAAAGATAAGGATAAGTAATATTTAAACTTCACAAATAGTTGATGGTGCCATTGTACAGTACAGAACAGTATTTTTCTTACGAAACAAAATACTTTGTAGTATGATAACGGTCTAAGTAACACGAATAACATCAAGACAACGCCTTAGTCCTATTACGTTTTTAGTGTACGTGTTTGTATATTCAATAATCGTTTTTCTAGACGTGTTTAGTAGCGATATTAATGGTAAATAACAATACAAATATTCGTGTGGTTTTTTCTATGTATAAATATAAGCCAAAATATTATTTTACTATGCACGTAGAAAATCCTGAAATTAACAGATATCTTGATGGTGGTAGAATTATATGTCGAAGGCGCGCCTGCGGCTGCACCACCAGTGTACCAATTTCTACTGTAAACTAGCAGTGTCAGCACTGTTATGTTAAGGTTCGAAGGGGCAGGCAGAAGACAGCAATCCAACTTAGTCCTCAGAAGTATCAACGCATCCACGTACGACATCTGATAGAACTTCGAGCCTAGTTGAAGTTGATTGGATGTCCATTGGATACAGTGACCGCTTAACATCAGGTGGTCAGCATGCTCATTTGCTATTCCGACAGAGTAATTTAAAAAAAAGACAAAAGATGAATGTGAAAGGAAACCAATCAACATACTTATCTGCTAATCTGAGGAAGTTCTTCGTCGAGTGAAGCCTACTATTAAGCTTTTACAACTAATCCGGCTTATATAATACCAATACAAATCGTTATTGATAAGACACAAGCACAGAATGCTGCAAATGTAAAATGATTTAAGTTAAAAACAAACGTTGTTCTCAGTTCTATTCCGTTGAAGCAATATAAATCAACTAGTAAACGCCCACTGTTCGATTGAAAACAGGTGAACCATCTCTGAACACAATAGTGAATTTCTGGCGTAAGCGTTGGACGGGAAATAAAACGCGAATTGTACCTTGAACATGTGGAGTAACTCATTACGTTCCGTTGACTGAGCAGGGCTATACCGTGATAGTTTTTTCGTTCTTCGTTTATGAATTCTATTAAAATCTTTTATATAAAATATTTACTTTTTTATTAACGCAAAAGACGAGAAAAATATGAAATAACGACGTTAAACAGTACCGTTAACGTCAATAATGTTATATTGTATTAGAGTTCGTCCCACGAGGTTGTCGCACACAAAAATACAGTAGTAAAAAACACAACCATTAATTTCGGGGTGTAGAATCAAAAACTATTTATATAGCTATTTAAAAAAAAACCTATTACATGGAAATTATGTTTTGGAGAAAGATGGTTTTTATTGTGATAGCAATTTTTAAACACAATTTAGTAGAGATTTAGCTGGAATTCATGTATTACATTAATCCGTCATAAAGTTTGTAAAGTCAGTTTGTTGCCAGTATGAATTTAGCTGGTATTGATTGTACACCCCTCAATTGTCCTCCCGACGATATGAAGGCGTTTACCACTAAGCGGTCAAGCTGTACCTATGTAGCTATATTGAAGTTGGATTTTTTTGATTGGCTTTTAAATAACGATGTCCCGTTTATACTTATTATAATTAAAATAAATAAAAGATACAAATAAAAATCCTTAAAAAATCAGGAAACCGATGGTATTATGGAACTGTTGGAATCTCGAATATGACGATTGGAACAACCAATTTCGACCATCATTCGATTAGTTTTTTAGTTTAGTAGTAGTAGTTTAGATTTAATTAGAAAAAAAATATTGAAAAAGAAAAAAAACCTTGTAACTTTCAACTACTTGATCGACCTCAAAATCTAATACGATCTGAATCTCGATGAAACGTCTCTATTCGAAAATCGAACGACCAGATCATCGGAGCGACCATTTTTTTTCCCGGAAATTTAGTTAGTCGTCAATATTCGTATTAAGCAAGCGAGGTATAATATTCTGTAAACATTTATAGATACATCGATAACTAGGCACCAACTTTTGTCCACAATTCGTCCCCAATACCGATATTTGGTAGCTTTAAAATGACTCAAAACTATACGACATATTTAGATCACGGTGATTATCATGAGGATACTGAACGCAAATCCAAAGACAAATATTTCCTTAAGTAATCCGATACGAATGGCAAACAGTAGGTAACCATTGTTAAACGAAAATGTGTTAACATTAAAACTTTGTATGAAGACATATAGACTTACATGTATCTCATATATTTAAGTTAATGATGATGAAATAAATAATAATAATGTTATTTGCATGTACTAAATTCATACTGTGTCCACCCAGAGTATGCTCAATTTCTTTCAGAGGTAATTTCAGGGACCCTTTTTGGATTAGTCCGAAGATATCCGTTATCAGATAGCGTCTAAAACTTCCTTAGATGTCGTGCACCAAGGTTATTTCAGTACAATTTGACTGTTCGTTTGTAGGTTTGTGCGTTTATTCAGTTTAAAAGGAAATAAAAGTAAAAGCAATATATATATTTATTGGTTTTGCCAAACATTGCAACCTACTAACATTCACAGTAAAACATAATTACAGTTTTTAACCAAATTTAAAAATAACTGTTAAAATAAATACAAAGAGTCTGAACTCATTTTTTACCATGGCGCCATGAGGAAACCATTAGTACCTGAGTACCATTCGACTAGTAAGTAAGCTGTCTTAAAGATGAAGAATGAGAATTTAATTAACTGTACTAACTAATTATAGATATATGCAGTCAGTCGAACTTAAGATACAGTTTGTCTTCTCTATTTTTGATCGCGTATGTCGAAGGCTTGCCTGTGACGGCTCCACCGCAGCGCCTATTTCTGCCGTAAAGCAGCAGTGTTAAAGGAGTGGTTAAGCAGAAGACACTGGACGAGAGACATTCCAACTTAGTCCTCAGGAGTAGCAACCCATTCACTTACGACATCGGACAGGACTTCAGTCTTAGTTAAGTTTTCATTTGGATGTCCATGGGCTGCAGAGACCACTTCTCATCAAGTAGCCTACATGCTCGTTTGCTATGACAAATTAATCTTCTTTAATAGTAATCTATGTTGCTGCGTGGCACCACAATGAAGCTGCACTTCTCAAGTCTTTACTGAAGGTGCAATCACAGGCCAGATCAAAATAAAACTGTTAGGGCTAGAGCTATTCTAAATTAAATAATCGGTACTGGATTATATTTCATTTCGTTTAGGACGAAACAAACAAATTGGTTTAAAAAAGTATATAGGATAACTTCCTCGAAAGTATATTGATTGTCCTCGCAACATAATACGGGTGCTTTAAAATTCAAATTAAAAAGCCGCTTACTGAAAAATAGTCTAACTCATTAATTCCGAACTGGCAACAATTACTCGGCAATAAAGTCCTGTGTAAATTAGAAGCAATTAAGCTTGATATGAAAAACAAATTTTGGCTTTTTTAATGATCGAAATGGTTGATTTTACTCAAGACTACGATTACAATGGAAAATCAGAACGATTGCCTAATTGTAGTGAGGTGTACCATCGGTGCACGAGAATCATTAATTGCGTAGTACCAAGAGAAATTCTGAATAATTGCTCCTTCATTATTGTTCGCGAGATGCTCAAATAAATCGAGCTCATTAAATTTGATAATAGAAGTATAAGCTTTGCTTTAATTTTCTAGTGATGGCTATTGAATTTGATGGCGGTAGAGTCGCTGCACCTATTTCTGCCGTAAAGCGGCATTCTTTCGTAAGCAGTGTGGCCACTGCTGTATTTCGATTTGAAGGGTATATTTAAGCAGAAGACACTGGACAGGAGGCATTCCAACTTAGTCCTCAGGAGTAACAACGCATCCACATACTATCTCAGATAGGACTTGTCCTAGTTGACAATGGACAACATGGACTGCAGTGACCACTTAACATCAGGTGGCTTGCACGCTCGTTTGCTGTGGTGTTAATATAAAAACGCAAAAAAAAATAAAAAAAACGATCATTCCTCTTTGCGTAATTAATAGGTACTTCTAGAATTATAGAAATTACGTTTCATATTCCTATATTTAAATAGTAGGCGTTAAATTCATATATTCATGATATACATACATATATTATAAAAGTTAAGGTGTTAATTCTAAAATCATTGTAGATTACACTCACAGATATTTTTTGTACAGAAACCTTAAATGTTTGCGCAGTATTTATCGTATTAACCGAAAGCTATAGATATCAAAAGATTAACACACAGCTCCTACTAATAGAACTAAGTACTTTATCGTGGATTCACACGTTCATTTGCCCAAGTGATTTAACCACCAGTGTTATTAAATGTACTGTACTATTCTTATATGCCCATTTACGTATAACCGATTTACTAATAAAACCGTTCAAGTAGAAGAAAAATTGACACAATGGACGTACGTGTATAAGTTAATTGAACTCAATTGAATAACAACGTGTACTTCGGGATTAGAGTACCATATGGGCGCCTAAGTTTATTTGATAGAAAAATTGTTTGAATGAGAAAATAACCTGTTACTATTTTGTTAATTTCAGATGCCAGCTTTTAAGACATGTCACGGGACAGTTACGAGATGAATACCAACAAGATGGTACGCGGGGGCTCATTGTTCGGTACAGACCCGCAAACACATTTAAGGACCGCACTTCGCGATGGTGACTTCAACACCTTCAAAAAACTCGTGAGTTATGGTGCAGTAGACCTAGAACATGTATATCAATACCCAGACTACAAAACTTGCCTCGAATTCGCTATTTCTGAAGCAGACAAAAAAGATAATAAAATAAACTTCGTGAAGCTTCTTCTCCAACATGAAGTAGAAGTTAATAGAGTAAATGAAACATATGGTACAGCGCCTATTCATTTTGCAATAGAAAACGGAAATATTGAAGCACTAAAAGTGCTTTTGGAAGATGATAGGATAGACGTCAATGTAAAGTCTAAAGGGAATACTGCATTATTATTGGCCATCAAAAAAATTCATGACTTAGATGATGATCGCGAGCAAGATTTAATCGTCTATGAAGATATGATCGAAATGTTATTAAAAGCGGGTGCCAATGTAAACTCACCAGATCTTAAGGGTGTTACGCCTGTATTTTCTGCAGCTAAACAAGGCCTTGAAAGAGTTATAACTTTAATGTTAGATTACGCTCAAGATCGAGTAGATCTGGATTCATATAAACATATAAGTGGTAAAACAGCTCGTTATTACTTAAAAGAAGCATTTCCCCATTTATTGGTCAAATTTGATTCTGCGCCGGAAAGTGATGATGTCGTTGATGCTGATAAACTGTTTTCGCATCTAAGCAGACATGATCAAAACAGTTTTTTACATGATTACACAAAGTTAGTGAGAAAAAATGAACATCGCTCAATACTACTCGCTAATAATGGTATGAACACAATGTTACAATTAGCGACAGAAAAGGGATTCGAAAAAGTTGTTGAACTTTTGTTAAAATCCGGAGCTGATCCAAACGCTACTTGCCCCGGAAACTCCTGTCGACCAGTTGCAATAGCTTGCAGAAATGGATATAAAGATATTGTTAAAATGTTTGTTGATAATACTTCAACATTATTCGAACCTGTAAATGACGAAACTCTTTTACAAATTACAATAAGAGGAATGAAATTTACTTCTAAAGACCCAAACGTTGATTTTAAAGAATGTTTAAATATTTTATTGACCGACGATAGGGTCAAAAGTCAAATCGACGTAAATCACCCTGATTTTAAAAATAATACAGCCTTACACTACGCTGCTAGAAATGGTGATCAGAGTACTGTACTGGCATTACTTAGAAAGGGAGCATGCATTGGACTCCGAAATAAATTCAATGAACCTCCTTTAGCAGATATGAACGCTAAAACTCTGGAGACTTATTTAGACGAATGTGTAACGACGAATAATGAAAGACCATGTGACGATGATTATGAAATACGAATAAAATACAGCTTCTTAGTTTATCCAAATATTTCGTTAGAAGATGACGAATGTAAATCGCCTTTGATGGATAACACTAATAATAATGGAAAAGACTGTGAAAATATATTATCTCCGGAAACCGAAGCATTACTTTATATGACCGAAAACGAAGAGCTACGACCACTACTCAAACATCCAGTCATTACAAGCTTTTTATATATGAAATGGCAACGAATAAGTTGTCTTTTCCACGCAAACATTACTTTTTATGCCTTATTTTGGTTGAGTTTAATTCTATACATTATATTTGGATATGGAATTGAAAAAGAACAAGTAAAATCACTTGAGGGATTTAATATTGTTACTCATATTGCAGCAAGTATTGGTCTAATACTCTTAATAATTCGAGAGTTGTTTCAATTATTGGTATCGCCGATGAAATATTTACAAAATATTGAAAATTGGATAGAGATAGCACTTATATTTGTAACAGCATTTATTTTATGCTATGATGCAGCAGAAGAGTCGACTAAACAACAATTATCTGCAGTTGCCATACTTTTGTCTTCAGCTGAATTTGTATTGCTTATTGGTCAATTTCCAACTCTATCAACAAACATTATGATGTTAAGGACAGTTTCATGGAGTTTCTTCAAATTCATACTTTGGTACTGTATTCTAATAATAGCATTTGCCTTGAGCTTCTATGCACTGTTCAAAAAGGAAGAAACTGAAGAAGATCAGAAATCACCAAATCCTAATAATACTGATCAAGATGAGGAAGAAGATTTTTTTGAAGATCCAGGAAGCTCCTTGTTCAAAACAATAGTCATGTTGACCGGTGAATTTGACGCCGGCTCCATTAAATTCAGTACATTTCCCGTTACTAGTCACATTATATTTATTGTGTTTGTTTTTATGATTCCAATTGTTCTCTTTAATTTACTCAACGGTTTAGCGGTCAGTGATACGCAAGAAATAAAGGCGAATGCTGAGTTAGTCGGGCATATTTCTAGAGTGAAATTGATAGCGTATTTTGAGAATGTCCTAATTGGAAAAATTTACACTAAGCCGTCTAAATATTGGACCTGGGTACCGTCGTACTTGCAAGAACTAAATTGTATTAATCCTAAGATGCCCTGTATCAAGCCTTTGGCAAGCCGAATAAGTCTATTCCCGAAGTTTTTACCTTTGTATCGCATGGTTGTTAAGCCTAATCGAGATAATTTAATAGAAATACCGCGTCCAGATGTTCCACACAAAATCGTTGATGATTATGACTACATTGAAAGTGGTAAATGTTGCTTTAACTGTTGCCAGTCTTATAGTCTAGACCCAAAAATTGTAAAAAATGCAAAGATGGTGATAAATAAAAAATCTCAGGTTTCAGAATGGGAACTTATCAACAATAAACTGAATAAATTTGAATCGAAAATCTCGTCATTGGAAGAAAAGTTATCCCAGATATTAAAAAAATTAGAATAGTGTTAACATAAAAAGTAAAAACATATTTTTCAATTTCTTTAAATGCACAAAAAGTTTTATTTCAGAAAATGTACTGTCATTTTCTGATCGAATGTAATCCTTCGATATTTTTACTGGCATTTATCATGTTCTATCTAATATTATATTTTGTTACTAATTATTGTATATATATTTTAATGTCAATTATATAAAAATATATTTCTAACAATGTAGTTTTACTAAATGGTGAAAGTGATTATTTTGTACAAGTACAACTGATTAGTTGTACTTGTATTTCAATCTGTTAGCATCTATCAAAAGATCAAAAGGCAATACATTATTTTTTCTATGTTCATATACTTCATACTCTAATGTTATTGTTTAATCCAAAAAATACACCCACTCTGTGCAACAGCGCATTTTAATAGCTTAGGATATAAATACCAAGTGAGTGATAGCCTAGTGGTTAAGCATCTCGACCCCACTACATTGGGTAGAGGTTCAAATCCCGGCACGCACCTCTATTTCTCGAAAAATCTTTATGTGCGATTATTAATTAATTACCACTCGCTTTAACGTGAAGGAAAACATCGCGAGGAAACTTGCATGCCTGAGAGTTCTCCATAACGTTCTCAAAGGCATGCGAAGTCTACCAATCCGCACTTGGCCAGCGTGGTGGGCTATGGCCTATACTCTCTCATCTCTGAGGAAGACCCCTGCCCAGAAGTGGGACGATAATAGGTTGATGATGAGGATAGAAATATCACGCTCTGTTATTGGTTGTTCCCTTTTGCGGCAAACTCTACCTGCCGCGTACCTCTCTACCAAAAAATAGTTACTCTCACAGACTCACAGTCTCTCCTTAGAAGGTGAGAGATAATTATGCGATAACGGACTTTTATAGAGAACTACTAAAAGACCAATTATTCCGCAATAAGTTTCTTAGGTACATTTATTTCAAACCATTCAAGCAGAGAACACCGATAAAACACCAGGCGGTGTTTTTATTCCACTTAATGTACAAATATTGATATTTGGAACAAAAACGTACTTTACCTAAAAAAAATATAGCTAAGGAACACCGTAGCTTTTGATTAGAAAAAGATATTTTTGAATAAGTTCATTAGTTTACCAGTTACATACAATATTCTATAGTCAAAGACGTATAAATTGCACAAACTCGGCCATCGTGGGGTACTATGACCATTTCACATTTTTGTACCACGCATGACAATATCATGTTGCAAGTGGCAGTGATTTCATGATAATGATGTTATATTAATGTGAAAGAAAGTGATAGCCCAGCTTAGTGGTTAAGAATTTCGACGGTTCCAGTGAGTTTGCTCCGGGCATGTACGGCATGTATCTCTGATAATGTGCACGAGTATAATGACCTAAAAGAGACCAACAGTGGGGCATTTATGCTTCGATGATGGTGACGATGTGAACTTGCAGATATACAAGGGTTAATGTCTACCACTGACCTTGTCCAAGCTGTGTATGAGGTGGCACCAGGAAGGCTCGAGCACTTCGACGCACATGTAGTACTGAAGGTGCTGTACGCAGCTCAGCATGCGTTGACGCAGTGCGAATGCGTCCGCATACAACCGCCCCTCCGAGAAACGCTTCACCACCTTGTTATACAGCCACACTCTGATAGAAAAAAATATTGCACTGGATTAATCTTCAAGCAAATTAACAATACTTGATTTGATTGACGTTTGTATCAGGAGGCTAACCTCTAAAATAAAAAAATTTGCAGACTTCAAGTTCATCGATTTTTTTTATATATATTAGCAAAATAGCAAATGAGTATGCAGGCCACCTGATGTTAAGTGGTCTCTGCAGCCCATGGACATCTACACCTGAGGTTGTGTGTGGATGCGT